>JAYJMB010058898.1:0-26919 GCA_036873735.1 Pouteria campechiana | reverse complement strand
GGGGGGGGTTATATTGGAATAAGTCAAATCTTATCCAAACATGGTCCACTATATGCTACAACTAAATCACCAAGATTTATGGAAAATTACTTTTATGCATGACAAGTGTTCTTATTATAATATGCACATGAACCTATTTCAATCTTCTCAATTAGATCTTATCCCTTAGATTTAAAATTGTCTAAAATATTCTTATGATCTAATGATAACTCTTGGTAATAGATTACACATGAATTATTTCATGTCTGAGTATAATACAAAAATATTGAGTTATTCATTTGATACTCATAAATCCCTTTAATCTATTATTAGTTCTTAATTGGAGTCATAATAATACAACCCCCTTTAAGGGTTGAAGTGCAGTGGCCTACTTAAAAACACTAGATCAATAGTGCCTTACTCGAGTAACACTAGCCCAATGATAACTCTCTTTCATATTTAGAATATCTTTTCTTACTTACTAATTTTAAGTTGGCCTCTATGTTAACACCCCTACCTGTTAGTAATTTTAATCTTAACTCTGTGTTTCCCTCTTAAGAATCAATCTTATGACCTTCTAATCCATTTTCAAGCTCTTAATAAGAAAACTCTTAATAGAGTATGAGTAGAACTTGTTGTAATGCTAATGTAGGATTGGATGGAGTCAATGGTGGGAGAGGCATTGTAAACAATGCTCCAACCTTCAATGAAAGCATTGAGGGAGGAGAGGAGAAGATAGTGACAAATTTGAGGAGGGAGTTGGAGTTAGAGTGAGAGAGTAAGTATATCAAAGAATTAATGTTAGATTGATTGGAGGTTCCTAATTGTCAGCTTGATTGAGGTCCTCAATTTGGTCTCCTTGGCATGTGGTAAGCAATAGAGGTACTATAATACCTAGTGTGAAAGAAATTGTTGCATGTCAACAGTTGCGGCTTAGCGGTTTGTTTAGTCAAAAATTAAAGTGGGCGTAAGGCAATGTACGGTGTTGCATATGGTGGCTGAGTTCAACATGATAGTAAATGAGCTTTATATATATGTGTGTATATGTGCATAAGACGGGAGGTGTAAAAGGAAAGGGCAGAGTTCTCTCTCTTTTTTCTTCCTTTGTGTGTTCAGTTTTTGATTTATTTATGTATGGATGGAAAAGTTAATTTTTGCAATGATATACAATGATGTTTGTAAATTAGAACTATTAAATGCTTTTCCTATATATGTGTTTATGTTGTATAAGAATTTTAGGGAATTTGGGTAAGAAATTCATATTTATTTAAGGATGATTTTCTGTCATTGAAAATAATTTTTTATTAGATTCTCATATATTTGAAGGGATTGAATATTACATATATGTCTTAAAATGATTCTCTTGTGAGGTAGAATATATCCTATGGTTCATATTTATAAAATATTATGGGTATAATATTTTATGTAGAAAAAATGAAAATAAAAGAGAAAAGGTTGCTAGATGGGATTGATGAAGTGTCCAGCGTCCCATTCAAATGGAGCATGATAAATTAATTCTTATTTGATGTTGTGCATGATTTTTATAAATTTCAAATTTTGGTTATTTTCTTTTTATTGCTATTTACCTAGGGTAGAAATCTCAAGGTTAAATAATTTTATTTGGATGACAAAAAGTGATGATTTCATAATATCCAATTTTCATAAATTTTAGCATTTCTAAACCATAGATTTGCAAATGGTTCATATGGATGATTATTGTATTTTTAGTGACCTACAGGTGAAATTTCAAGAATTGTGGACAATTAAAAATACACAAACAAAATAATTTTTCATTAGTTACAATTAAGGGACAAAATCCTTGAAAAATTACCGCTACCTCCCCCCAGAAAATGCGTGTGGGCAGGCCTAGGCTAGGCCCAATGTTGCTACCCAGCCCACTTAAATAAAACAGGCTCGGATGAACAGGCCTGACTCTAGAGCCTAGGCGGCGATGGTGGTGGCAATGGTGATAGTAGCAAGGACATACGACAGGTGAAGCCCATCAAAACTGGCCCAGCGTTGGCAGATGGCCCAGGTGGCTGATGGCCAAGGTGGCACTTGCCCAGTGCCAATAGCCCAGGTGCCGACCCAGGCGAGTTCCACCGATGCTGGCACCTAATCGCCAATCAGGTGAGTGAAACGAATGGCCAAAATTGATTTTCATGTGTTTAGTCCCCACGATCTTAGATTTAGATGATTAAATAGTCAATTTTGGGATTTTTGAACATTCTAGATCCAATGGAAGGGTTAGATTACCAAAATAGTATCTAAATCATACATTTTTATTAGAAAATTGTGAAAGAAGGGGATTTACTATTTTAAATTGATGTATGGTCTACTAATCTAGACTAGTTATGATCTAAGATAAATTTTTATATTAGTTCCCCAGTAGATTATTTATATTGGAACAGATCATCATGTTATTGTCATTGCTAGGTTAGCTCACTAGTGGAGCTACCTTATAGGTGGGTTGGGTCAGGTGGCTTAGAGTGCAAGGGAGACTAACTGAGCATGCCAGTGGAGCTGCCTTACTAGTGGGCTAGCCCGGGTGGCCTAGAATATAGAGAAAATTGACACATCATCAATGAATGGGATGAGATATGTACAAATGGTAGTACAGGATATGAATTTTTTGTGATGCATGTGTTAATTTCATCTATACTCTTTATTGAGTTTATAACTCACCCCTTCATTATCATTTTTCTTTAGAGAATGTCGCTCAATGAGCACAATAGTATGTGGTATAAGGGGTAGATAATGCAGACCACCATTCCAAAGAATCTTAAAGACATTATGCCTTGTATTTTATGAAACTTGTATTTTATGGATTTGATACCTATGATTATTATAATGACTTTCATTTATTTGTGAGCTTATTTTGGTTACTTTTATGGTTATATTTCATCTTTTTAAGATAAATCTTAAGTTAATCACCCCTAGATTTGAGAATGACATCTAATTACGCTATTCTTTGGTCTGGGTCATGATAGTTACTAAAGGAGGGTCTCAAGGTGGTTAGAGGGAAAGTCCTTATGGTTGAAGGGGCCTAAGTTCTTATCGTTATAGATGGGCATTTGGGACACAATTCAACCTACTTGCATTTTAGGCATGTTCCACTCAACTTAGATGGGTCACTTATTTGAAGCAATTTAGCCTATATAAATTATGTTGTGCTTTCCTGATTAGATCTTACCTCTTCATGCTATGGTAATACTTTCTTCCTTCATTTGTTTACATGGGGAACCTCATTACTTAACTAGTTGTTTTATTTCAAATTGACTTGTTACCTATCTCTATCCACTCTCATGTAAACTAAGGTTTGGTCAGTGATATCCAAGGGATGCCATGGTTTTGTGCTTTCTTTATGGGTAGCAAGGCCAAATTTTATTACTATTAGCCAAAGGTCCCCATGCACGAGTCATAGCCAATATAAATCAAGCTGAAGTAGCATTTGCAATGGAGCCTATCACCATTGAGAAGCACATAGGTAAGTATGAATGTCAGTTGTCCAAGGCTCCCTCTTGGGAGTGAAGGTCCATGAAATGAAAAGAGGCTCCTTTCCTTTTGTGAGCTATCTAAGCTATAGGAAAGGTCTCATCATGCCAGCTTTTTTTCAATAGATTTGTTAAAACTATGTGTGTATTCTTACTATAGATGGATTGAAACTAAGTTAATATTGTTTTAATGGTCGTGTTACCATTACATTATAAATTGGAGAACCCAAAGACAATTACTTGTAGTATGCTTAGTTGACATGCTATTACTGGGTAGGTTTGGCTTTAGGTATAGTGATTGGAATGTTTTCTAATTTTGGTAAATTTTTGCTTACTTGTTTATTACCCACTTTATATCATAATTGAGTTACCATAAAAGTCATTTGAGTAATTAAAAGCCCTGATACTAATAGCTAATGGAAAACATGTATAAAAATTGTAATTAAATTCCAAGTTCAATAATTCAAAGAATGGAAAATGAATCCTATAGTTAGTGGGAGAATTGTGGTCCATCAGGCCTTTAGCCATATCTGCTAACTTCCCTAGTTTTTTTGTACTTAGATTCCAATATCCATGTTACTAGAGCGCATAATCCTAGCTTTGGCAAGCTACTTGAAAAGCATGTGAGCTGCAACTCAATGTGGGACCTAGTTGCACCCACATCCCAAGGTAACTAGTCATTTTTTGTGTCAATGACATGGTTTTTTACCACATTGTACTTAAAAGTGCAACTCAGGTTAGTTCTTCATTGGCCCTATCCTAACCTTATTTATACCTAGCCTATATTTAGGTCGGTCCAGTTTGAATTCGATAGTCCACCCTACCTTACTTTTTTTAAGATTGGGTTGGTTCAATTATGGGTTAAAATCAATTCTTTCAAAGTTAAGTTTAATCAAAATGTTAACTAATTGTATAGTCCTAGCTATATATAATCTAAGCATGAACAAAAAAATTTTAAAAAAATAAAGGAAACATTTCACAAAATATAAAATAAAAATAAATAAGAATTTATGAATTATCTTTGTAAAAACTCATTAATAAAAAATATGAAAGTTTAGACTTCAACCCTTGCTTGCTTGCCTCACATCCACATGACATCCTAATTATAATTGATTCTTGCATCCACAATAAGTATGAAGATAGTGATAATTAGTAATTTATTAAAGGATAAGAGTAGAAAAAAATATTTAATTACATAAATAGATTCCTGTAGTACTTTAGAATTATGTTATTTTTTAGCATTTTAAAATGATTATCTCATATTTATTTACCCTAGGGGTTTGTCTTTGATGATTAACAAAATTTATTAATGACTTTAATTAAGCTAATGACATATTGCTAATATTTTTGAATCATAAGAAACTTCAGAACATGAAAGATCAATTTTAGATGGACACAAAATGATCAGAGAAACATTTTAGAAGTTTGGAAGTCCAAAAGTTTCAAAAGGAGCATTCTGAATTCAAAAGGGAAGTTTCAAAAGGTTCAGAGGAACATTTAGAAAGAAGAAGAAGTTTTAGAAAAAACATTCCAAACTTCAAAGTGACTTCAAAAGATATTTCAAATGATGGAAACAAGCTTCAGAAGTTCTGAAAATGTAGCCATTCATGGTTGTTGAGATTGCCAGAGGAACTTTAGAGGTCGAAAGACCAACTTCAAATAGTCTGAAGTGTATTATAGGAATGAAGTTCAAACTGAGCCGAAATTCAGAAGATCTGAAGAGAACTTTAGAAATTCTAAAATTAAATGTGATGATGGTAACTGACAAACACTAGATCTTTAGAGGCTCCAAAGTTTAACTTCAGAGGGATGAAGCTAATTCACATGGCAGTTTGCTTGAAGTGTTAAAAACGCAACTTAAAACTATCAAAAAGTTGTTAGAAATAATAATTAATGGCTAAATACTCTTGAAAGATTATAAATAGAAGTTTAAATGAAGAAGAATAGTCTCTTGAGCTTGTTTAACAAGATTCAATCTTAAGAACTCAAGACTCTACAAAGTGCATTCTCTCCAACATGCTGTCAAGCTCAAAGTGTTCAAAGTTGCATCATTTACACTTGAGAGGAGAACGAAAGCACAGTGAGGTTTATTATTTATGTTTATTTAAGCTTTAACTATGTTTACATCTTAAACTAATTTGAGGTAGTTTATCTGTATATTTTTGTATTTAAAAGGGGGAGTTGTTGGTTAGATTTGGAAACCAGATTGTTGAGTTACTGGTATTGAGTTTCTAGTGAGCTCAGAGGAAAACCAGATTGTATGAGTTAATAGTAAACTTAGAAGAAAATCAGCATTGTAAGAGTTACTAGTGAACTCAATAAAACCAGTTGTGTATAAGTTCTTAGTGATCTTAGGAAAGCCAGGGAGGTGTGACTCAACACATTATTAGTGGAACCCAAGGTTGGGGAAACCTTGGAGAGTGGAATAGGTGTAAAGGGGCCCAAACCACTATAATCCTTATGTTCTTATTAATTTTATGCTTGTGTACTTCCATTGCACTTTATTTTTTGCACTTACACACATTCAATATGTTTTTCCCATCTCACTTGGATTCCTATTTAGCCATACAACCTACATTTTAGGCGTAGCAAGTGATTTTAGAGCATTTTAGGGCCAACAATATTCATTTAATAGAGATTCAAAAGCATGATTCTTCATCATCAATCATGTATTTTCCTTATGGTCCTAAATACTACCAACATAGATATATGAAATAAAGCAAGTTTTAATGTTCTATATGTAACTTGCCAACTAATGTAATAAAAATCATTGAATAATTTTAAGCTTTAAAGTATAAATGTGTGTACTATGTAATAGGATAAAATATACATATAACTATGAAAATAATTTAAGTTGTGTTAATTTACCAAGTTTTTTAGTATTTTTTAATAATTTATATGGGTTGGTTCGGTTTGGGTACCCAATGACCTAAACCAAACCTCGCTAAAAATAAATGTGAGTCAAGAAAGTGGAACAAAACCTACCATAAGAGTTAAAAAGATGGAAAAAAAAGGTCAATTCAAATTCGGTTTGCAAGTACTTGACTCAAGTTGCACCACTAATTGTACTATATAATGCTCAAATAATTGGAATGTATTATTAGTTCTCGTAGAATGGCTTAACCCAAGAGGGGAGGGGTGAATTGGATATATAAAAATTTATTGTTTAACCCCTGTTTGATCATTTCTCTCTTTTCATGCTTGTGTGTGGTGTGATGCAAAATGAATGATAAAATAGTAAAGTGTATGAAAGATAAAAGAGGCAAGCAAACACACACATAAACAATACTATTTTTATAATGGTTTGGAAACCCCGTCCCTACATCCACTCTTCCAAGTGCACATACTCATTGTGCCTTTGATTCCACTATATCCTTTATAATGAAAATACAATAGTGCTCCCAGCACTCTTTTAGATTTCAGCTATAGGGGGTGTAAACAAGTGTTCTCAATACTCTTCTTGATTCCCACTCCAGGGGGCATAAATATAGTGCTCCTAATACTCTTCTAGTTTTCACAAACTAACTAGAAAACTCACTTGTTTCGAAGGTTACTAGCGAACTTTATAGTTTTCCAAAGATCACCACCAACTTTCTAGTTTCAAGTTTACTAGAAAACTTATATACTTTTATATAATTTTTCTCTCAAGCACAGGGGAAGATAAAATCTTTTATAGCTCTAGTAATACATAAGGATCTTCGCATAATGTAAGGACAATGGTTATTTAGAATATGAAGGTTTAAGGTCAAGGATAAATAACTGAAGATTTAAACTTTTAGCTATGGGTGGAAGGATTTGCATAAGTTTAAATATATCTGAAAAATATTCCTTCACCACCTTTAAATCATTTCATCTCTTCTCCTTAAATAGCTCTCTTGAAAACTTGACTGTTAAAGAAGATGGCTTCCATTGAATGTAAAAATGATAGCAGCATTGAATAAAATAAGACCGTTGGGATTTCTGTTATTGAAGTCCATGCCTTTCTGATTTGTCTCGAACTGCTGCATTGTCATTTAGAGAGGAGAATGAGTAATGTTAAAAGGTGTTCTTTATTTGACTTGTCATAGCTTTTGAAAAACTTACAGCGCCGCTTGTTGCCGAAAATGGTGACTGATATAAGTCTACGCAATGATAGTGTGAGTGCAAATGCCATTTGGATGCTAGTTACATAAATCAATTTTTCTCTGTCAAGTCAGGGCCTCTCTCTGTTTGCATTTATCTATCATAAGTTACAAACGGATTCTTCCATGAGTTTGTTTATTAATTGAACTTTCACAAGAGTGATTTATCTGTTGCAAGTAGCAGACAAACTTTGAATGGCGTAGATGAAGTTAAACTAAGTGATAGACAAACTTTGCTTTGTTTACCTAAATTCCTCCAGGAGATTTTGTTAGTTGGTCAATCCTTCCTGCATGTGCTTTATCTATTGTAAATAACAGATGAACTTTGGGTAGCACAGACAAAGTTGAACTAGCTGATTGATAAATTCTCCTTTGTCTATATGAACAAAAGAAGTGCGATGTTCTTCCTTTGTTCTTCATTTGTCTGTTAAAGGTGGCAGACAAAGTTTGCTTTGTCTTACTTGAATAGACAAAGTGTAGCATTAGTTTGATGTAAGCAATAAATGAGCTTTGTTCTACTTTGTCTTGGATGGAGTACTTGGCACATTGAATAGGTTTGTCTATTATAAGTTGTAGGTGATCGTGCCTTTGTCTGTTGAAGTCTCTTTTTTATCTAAGCAGCTCTTTGTCCATTCAACTTCGTCTATTCTTATTGTACAACTTCTACTTCATCTTTTGCTTTGACTGATGCATTGTCTGTAATAAGTAATAGACAAATTTTGATCCGTAGACAAAATGAAGTTCTTCAACTATTTTGCACTTTTTCGAGCAACAAAAGGAGTTTGTTCTTGCTAACTTCTTTCTTTCTTCAATCTTCATTTATTTGTCTTGGCTTAGCTAAAGTTGCATTCCCTTATCTATTTATATTGCCTTTTTTTCCTTAAACAAATCCATTCTTCTAACTTTGTTAATTAGACAAAGTTTTCTTATCTTTGTGCATGACTATCTGGGTGGTAATCCCTTCTTTCTTCCTTTGTCTGAGTATTTGATGGAGCTTCTTCTTCTTTCTTTATCTCAGACAAACTTTGTCTGGTCAATGTAGATAGTTTGAATTTCTCAAACAACTTTATGCTCTTTGATTTATCTTAAACTTCTTTTTTCTTGCATTTGTCAATTGAACTTTTCTTTTTGAGGCTAACAGACAAGATCGCTATAGCACATTTCTAAAGTCTTGTTTTTCTCCTATTGCTTTTGTTTGTGAAAGCTTTCTAATGCAACCTTTCTTGTTACTTTTCTTCAAACCTTCTTTTTTTTTCTTCTTCTTCCACGACTTTTATCAATTCAGCTCCCTTGTAACATAGTAGATAGTTATGGCAGTTTGTTGTTGATGATCCTGCACTTAGAGATTTTTTGTACTTGCTACATTATTAACTTTCATATTCATAATATATTTTATCCTCATATGATTTAGTCATCTTGTAGAGCAAAGAGAATATACATCTCTATTAAGTGCATAATGTTAAAAGCTCAAATAACTATAATGCTTAGTATGATTTGAGAAATTTACTTAGTAAAGAATAATTAATGTTGTGCGCACCATAAAGTGAAAAATATATGCTTTAAGTAATTAAATATTCATGATTATGTGTTTATGTTAATTAATATTTATCAATTCATAATCATACATATGATTGCTAGAGATTTAAGCATACAAACTTCTTATCTTAATGTAAGTTTTGTTCTCATCAAAATCATATATAATAATACTGATATATATTATTAATGCAACCAATTTCCACCATCCCATTACCAATGCACAAAGCTAATGCAACACACTATCCAAACAAAGTCTCAGAGCTAAAATTCATAATTATTTAATTTATAGGATTTGATCTATAATATTAAAAGATAACTACATAGCATAGTTAACCTAAAGAATCCAATTAAAGAAATAAAAAAGAGTAGAAGATAAATTTGATGATTGATAAGGGACAGTCTCATCAATTCATTATTATGGTGATGATATTGGTTTTGTAGTGATGAAAACTAAATTTAGTGCAACTTTTTGTAATTAATACAAAATTTAAATATTTTATTTGCAAAAGTTTAAAAAAAATTAAGATGAAGCCAAAGAGCAAGAATAGTTTGGCCAAAAAGTTATAATAGTGGTGGGGACTCTTGGGATTTATATGTGGGCCTTGCGAAAACTTATTGAGGCACTTTTTGTAAGGGTTCTATGAGTGACAACCACAAGGAGGCAAAGTCAAGAGGATTGTGATGGTCCAGAAAGAGAAATACGTTAATTATATGGCCATGGGTCATTACAAATAGTATAAAGCTAACCCTCAACATTCCAGGAATGGGAGTGTATCCAGCGATGATGCTAGAGCCCAAGAAAGATGGATTATGATATCTCACATTGCCCGAGTAAGGGAAAAAGTCCTAACATTTGTATGTGAGCCTTGTGAAAACTTGTTGAGGCGTCTTTTGTGGTGGCTATATGGGCTACAACCACAAGGGAGCAAAACCTTGAGGACTGTGATGGTACGGAGCAAATAATACTTTAATAGAGCACACATGAATCATTACAAAATGTAGAAATTAAAACCCAATGCTCTACTCATGTCCACTATACACATCCTTTAAAATAGAATCCCAAATAATAAATTTTATTGCATCAAAATGCTCACAAAAGTTTAGCAATTATGCTTTTGTAAACTTTAGAAAAGAGCCAAAATGTAAACTTACGTGGGACACATGAAATAAAATTTGTGGATGAATGCCTTCAACATGACCCATTTATATATTTTACTTGAGCAAAAAATTTTACAGATTTAAAATAGATCTTTTAAAATTTTATTAATGGTTTCGATCCTCAAAAAAAATAAATTATATAAGTCTATATTTTCAACATTAAAGAGAGATCATGATATATCCATTTCTTTTTATTCAAAATCTACGTTCGTGTAACTCTACTTCCAAACTATGCTGCCAGGTACCAATATAAATATAAATAGGATCTTTTTAGATCAACTCTATAAACATAGATTTACAATATTTAAAAAAAAAACAGAGCTGCTTTAAAATTTATATTTTGTGATAAGTTAAAAATAGTCTAATTCACAGAATAGTTTAGTGTTTTCACTCTTAAACACTCAAATTTCTCTTTTTTATTTGATATGGCTATCTTATATATATATTTTATATGAGCAAAATATTTTGCAATGTGAAGGCGTAGCATTTAAAAAAAATTTCGTGGTTTGGATCTCACAAATAAGTCATCTCAAAACTTATTTAACCTCCAATATTACTTATTTGTGAGTTCAAAATCATAGAAAATATAAATATTACACTTTAACATTGTAAAGAATAATAGCCGAATAAAATAAATAAGCAGGCCTTGTCAACTAAAAAGACTGAAAATTGAATGTTAAATAGTCAAAACATCATATGGCTCATCTTAACGTGGATAATATTTTTACTTTTCAAACATCTGCTCGTAAGTTTGTAGAAAGTTAGATAATATATCTATCATAATATAAGTTTAGAAGGGCTCTTCATTTATTTCAATGGTAAAGACATTCACTTATATTATTTATGTCTTATGGTTCACATAAGTTTATGAATTGAATTTTTTTTCTATATCACAAAAACATAATTTTTAAATTTTCAATTTTGATTTTAAAAAATAACGTGAATCTACATTTGTAGAATTGATCTATGGAGGTCTTATTTAAACTGGTAGCAAGAGACTTCATTTGAAATTTCTGTGAATGTGGATTTCGAATAAAAAAAATGGTTATATTATTTCTCTTTAAGATTTGAAATATAAGCCCCCATCATTTATTTAAAGGGTAAAATATACATGTGTTATTATGCATATTTAAATACTTATTTGTATTTTATAAATAGAGACCTATGTTTTGTATATTTATAAAATAGACCTTATCAATATTCAAATATTGTAGAATGGGCCCTACTTACTAACAGTGTTATAATCCATTACTTAACATTGCAAATGAATTTTTTGATTTTCTAATTGCAAGGACAAATATGTTGTCAACGCTGCATTGTGAACTCCGTTCTCCATCTACACTCCAGGCGCTTGATGAGCTTCTCTCTTCCAATTCCACAGATTGATGCCTACCAAATCAACAACTCCAAATAGTAGCATTCCTCAAATATAAGGTTCTGTCTCACTTTCATAAACCAGATGCTGTTTTAATGTTGCTGCCATTCTATTCTTTGCAGGAAAACCTAACTACAAATAACCAAAACTCCCCTAGGTCAAATTGAGTGACCTATCGTCAACAACCTTCTCTAAGTAGCAAGATACAACATACCTTTCATCTATGACATATGATGGGGAGACGAAGGAAGAAGAGCGCGGCAATGGTGGTGAGTAGCAAGAAAATGCTGCCAATCTTGTAGATGTTTTTAAAGAACCATGTAAGCAAGCGATTTTGGTTCATAGAACCAATGGAAATGTTAGTGGGTTGGAAGTGGAAGGGATTGGGTGAGAGGTTTTGGGACTTCAGGAGAAGAGCGATCTTAGACAAATACTTGATTTGATCATGGTTTGAAAACATGGAGAGGGAACATGAATATCTTTCAAGTGTATTTTTGACATTTTATAAAATATTAAAAGGCGAAAATGAAGAATTCTTTGAGACGTTCTAAGTTGTAACAGCGTTAGCAGCAGGATCTATTCTGAAACAATCGCAAACTTAAAAGTTTTTTTTTTTTTTTGTAAATATGCAAAACATATTATCTAATTTGTAATTAAGTAAACTTACATGGTTTATTTTGAAACCTCCCACATGAGTGTATAATTTTACATTTTTTAAAAGGTTACAGAAATATAATATTATAAATTTTCAACTTATGTAGACCATTTTAACTTTATAAAATTTATTAATTAGGTTTATATTTTAAACGTTACTGACAGCTGACATGCATAGTGTACTAGAATTCAATCTATACAGATTCAAAATTGAACTTAAGTGTCCATCGTTGAACTTAAATGTCTACGCGTTAACCCATTGCATCATATACCAAAGGTACAATGGCCCAAGTTGTGAAATAATTAAATTAGTTACTTCAAAGATGACCGATTCAAATAGTCGATAAAAGCTATAATTGATTAATCGGCCATTTTCATAGGTGCCCCAACGTTTTAATATAAGTATATTTTCCACTAGTGTATAGTAAAAATTTTATTCATCTTTCATGCACACTCTTGACATTAGGTATTGTAAAGAATAATATCCGAATAAAATAAATAAGCAGGCCTTGTCAACTAAAAAGACTGAAAATTGAATGTTAAATAGTCAAAACATCATATGGCTCATCTTAATGTGGATAAAATTTTTAATCTTCAATCATCTACTCATAAGTTATATTTTTAGAAAGTTATATAATATATCTAACATAATATAAGTTTAGAAGGGCCCTTCAATTATTTCAATGGTAAAGACATTCACTTATATTATTTATGTCTTATGGCTCATATAAGTTTATGAATTTAATTGTTTTTTCTATATCGTGAAAACATAGTTTTAAAATTTTTAATTTTGATTAAAAAAATAATGTGAATTTATATTTATAGAATTGATCTATGGAGGTCTTATTTATATTGGTAGCGAGAGACTTCCACTACAATAAAAGTCACCAAATGCAACCAACAATTTGGTTGCATTTGGTTAGAAAATGGTTGCATTTGGTCACCAGTTGACTGCATTTGGCTTGTTGCATTTAATCAGATGCAGTGAATTTATATTGATTGCATTTGCTATCAAACGTACCAAAAATTTGGTTGTGTTTAGTCAAATACAACCAACATTGTTGCTAACATGCTAACTACATTTGACTAAACACAGTCATTTTGAGTTGGTTGCGTTTGCACAAAATATTGGTTGCCTTTGCACCAAATGCAGCCAAAATGTTAATTGCGTTAGGTCAAATGCAACTAACTCAAAATGGTTGCATTTACTCAAATGCAGTCAAGTTAATTATATTTTGTGCAAATGCAACGAAAATATTAATAGCCTTTAGTCAAATACAACCAACTTAAAATGGTCGCATTTGTTCAAATGTAGCTGTTTTTAGTTGGTTGCATTTGACCAAAGGCAGTCAGAATGTTGATTACCTTTAGTCAAACATAGCCAACCTAAAATGGCTAAATTTGTTTAAATGTAGTCGTTTTGGGTTAGTTGCTTTTGCACCAAATGCAGCCAAAATATTGGTTGTATTTGGTCAAATGCAGACAAATTTTTTATTACATTTCATCAAATGTAACTAACACAAAAATTTAGTATATTTAGCCAAATGCTACTTTTATTTATGATTATGATACCTATTTTTTCATAAGTATGAGGTTAAACATTGAAAATCAAAAATAAAAATATATTACATAAACTTTAAACCAAAATAACACATCATATGAGTCATAAAAGGCCCTATAAATGAACAAGCAGTATGTCATAAACTTACAGTTTTGGATGAGTAGAATATGGAATGATTCGAACTTAATAAAATAAATAAAGAACAAAACTTTGAGGGTCACCCCTACATTGAGGCCTCTCTTAAACTTGTGGAGAGCTATAACTTCTACACAATTGCGGTACAAGCATATGATCTTCATAAGTTGATCATTTTCCTTGACTCTTCTCATTATTCGACAATCCTATTCACATGAAAAATAAATAGGATTGACATATTAGGGCATGAAAATAAGAAATAAGAATGGAGCCATTATGCAATAGTCAACCAAATATAAAGCATTAAATTACCTCTTCGTAGACAAGCTGCACTGGCCGTATAAAATGACTCTGTCTTCAATCGCGCCCAAGGATGATGGTCAGGTTCCTACAAAATATAAGAATAATAATTGTTAGAATCATCAGTTTATAAATTTGCATGGAATGATGAATGCAACCTATGTGGATGAACAATACAAAGGTTTAATAAACATGATGTGTGATTGAAGTACAATTTTGAAGTATAATTTCTAAATTAGAACTTATGCTAGATTAATATGCAAAAATTAAAGCAAATCTGAATAGATTATACTATTATCATGCAGTAACACCTGATAGAACCGGTGGATGAGAAGAAACAACTTTGGCAAATACCAGACCACAGGCGCTCATGATACCGCCTATACCAATAGGTGGTATTGTAGGCGCCTACAATACCACCTACCATCAGCCAGGGAGATGGGTATAGGAGTTTAACCAAAGCTAGCACCACAAGCAGTTCCCCATATCGCCTGCAGTACTGCCTGCGATATTAAAGATACTAGAGGTCACTTTTTCATGAAGTTTTGGGCATAACAATGGTCCAAATTTGAAATACTGCACCATAAATACATACCCAATTACTATAGTCTCTCATAGAGTGATTGGGAGGGTTAAATTGCATCAAGTTATGCCTTTAATTAAGATATTGATTATTTATAATAAATATATTTATAAAAATGAATTTAAAATAAATTTGTAACTATGCAACTAAATAAAACCTGTAATTAAAAAATTATGGGATTTTAATTGAATAGTATTAATTCATATTTAGTAAGAAGTAATAATCATATAAAATCTCATATTACAGCATTAACTTCACACTAAAATGAGATGAAAATAAAATATTATTTTGGAACAATTAAAAGAAATAAAAAGCTAAATTAACAAATGTTTCAAAGGGTTCAACCACTCCATATCAAACACAAAAGCGGTAGGGTTATCCCAAATAAAATGAACAAAGATTTTAAAAAGAAGGACAGATCCACTTCGAATCGTAAAAGAAGCATTAGAGCAACAAGTGTATTAATGATTAAGTGTGTTTTTTTCAAGTAATTAAAAAAAGGGGTTAAGTTAGGTTGGAGATGCATTTACTCAACTCTAATCTAATTTTTAAACTAAGTTGCATTTTTAACCCAACTTAACCCAATCTTAATAGCCAAAAAAAGAGTTTCAACCCATCAAATTTAGGTCGGGACAGTTCCACCCAACTGAAGTTGCATAAATAGTACTCATACCCAATGCTGATATTTTCCCTCAAAAGTTATATAGCCATGGTAGAAAGCCAAGGGACCATTTTTGTGTCCAATTCATTAGGTACATGGTTGTGCTGCAGCGTCCTCAAGACTTTTGGAAAGATGCTAGAGGCGGCTTCCAATGTAGCCAAATCACTACTGCGAGCAACTGAGACACACAAGCCTTTTGAGATTTTTAGGGTTTGAGCAGCTGAGCATCTGGTCCTTGTGTGAAGCCTTTATTGAAAATTAATGTAAATTAATTAAAAAATATATGAAGAAATATGAACATGTATTTATCCATCCCTATAATGTAAATTAAATCCTCATATCGCCCGCCATACTATCGCCTCCAGCTTGACCATAGCAAAAAATATTGAGAGTTTTGCAAGGAACCCTTTTCATCATTCTCTTCATTCTCCCCACATTATGCATTTATATCTCAACCCTTACACACCTCAACATGCTCACGGGGCCGAATCAGTGATAAAATTCTCTCTTCTAGGGCATGTATTAGATCAAACCATTCACCCAATAGAGCCTAAAACAAAAAAAAAAAAAAAAATCATGGAGAATACATACTAGGGGGAGTAGGGTCGAATCAAGTAGTGGAATATATGGGCCGCAAAGTAGAGAGACTGTAGAGCCTCCTTTCCAACGATTCGCATGAAGAAATGCTTTGACGATGGGTTGCGGATGGGTGGTGTTGCAAGCTTGAGATGTGAAGGACAGAGGTTGGTTTAAAAGGTCAGGGACACCGATTGGGCATGGAAAGCAAAGGATAGGGACTGGGTAAAAATTTTCTCAGGGGAATGGAAGTGTAAACAAGGAAGGGAAAAAGGCAGGCTGAAATGGTTTAAAACAAAAGGTGTTTTAAACGCCCATTGTTCACGGGCTCCATCGAGACCGCAAGTGGCATCGCAGGCGCTCGTAGTACAGCTTGTCAATCCCGTGCCTAAATCACTATTACAAAATTTTATTTCTTATTTTTTAAAATATTATTTAATATATTTATGTATATTATATAATAAAAAATACTAAAATGAGTTTCTATATTCTTAATTAAGCAACATTGGACCTGACTTAAAATATAGTCTTCTATTAATTTAATAACTCGATTGCTACCCAAAGCTTAAATAAACTTGAAATTGCCACAAAAAAATAAAATTGATTATTTTTAAAATGTATAATGTTCAAGCTAATTAAGTATTTAAAGAAATAAAAATAAGAAATAAAAGATCACTTTTACATAAATTTTAAAATACCTTGCACATATATGAATTGTAAAAAATAAAAACAAGGGATAAAAGATTATAGTGAATGATAATTTTTCATTCTTTATTATATGTTCATTATTTTTTAAGTACTGTACCACCTTAAAATTTTAATTTTTTTCTTCTTACGATCTATAATTCTTATTTATAAAACTTCTTATAACATTTAACCCTTATGAAATAAGACGTTGATTACTTGCAAAACACAATGCAAGCTTAGCCTATTAAACTCAACACTAATATATCCCCTAATTATTCAAAATTATAAGTCTAAATTTTAAGAGATAAATAGAAATATTAATTTATTATTGTACCTCAGTAGCATTAGTAATGTTTTATTTTTTTATTTAATATATTTTTATTGGAAAAATATAATATTTTTTTGCTCTGGGTAATATATTTAAATAATTTTTTTGTTATGATTTAAATAGTATTTATTTCTGCTACAAGCACCAACGAAATATTTTAAGTCATATTAAATCGGATAACTTGAGTAAATGCAACCAATATTGGCTACGTTTGATAGCAAATGCAACCATTTTGCAAACGTGGCCACCTCAAATGACTATGTTTACTATCAAACGCACCCAACATTGGCTGCATTTACTCAAGTTATCCAATTTAATATAATTTAAAATATTTTTGGAGTGTGTTTGAACCAAATGCAGCCGACAGTGGTTGCCTTTAGTGCGAGATGCAACCAAATAGAAAACGACCACGTTTGATTTGATGCATTTAGTGACTTTTGTTGTAGTGGCTTGTGTGGTGAGTTGGTCTTTAGTGACTTTTGTTGTAGTGGCTTGTGTGGTGAGTGGGTCTTGGAAATCTGTCCAAACATTATGTTTGATATTTTAATCACCCAGGAAAAAAAGTTGTCTGACGGGAAGGCATGGCATCATATTCATGAGAAAGTCCGTGGCTGTCACCTCCGATTTTAACTGACCAATTCACAGCACTGACACAAGTGAGCTGATGCTCCGTAATTGTGCTTTAATGTTTGCAGTGACTTTGATGTTAGCATTGAGAACGAGATGTTGAAAACATATATTCAACTTTTTTGACCAGTCTACAACAATTGTTAGCTATAATCACACCTATTCTAATTGATTTTCTGAAAAGAATTGCTAATCCTAAACTGTGTAAGAACCAATACATTTTTTTTTCTAGCTTGAAAACCCAAGATTGGAAGATATCTTTAAAAAAAATATTCTAAAAACTCCAATTTTTAGTCCAAAAAAGATTTTAAAAAAAAAGAAATTGAACTGGCCTAATTTATTAGATGGGAACAAAAAAAAAGAAAGAAATGATATCAATAGTTAAGGAGATGATATTAACCTTAAAATAAAATAAAAATAAAATAAATAGGCTTTTTTCATAAATAAAGACAAAAATAATTAAAAAATAATGTGTTTAAGGTGTGATGAAATTTTCTTAAGAAAAGAATTTTCATTTGCATTCAACCAATCTCTTTGGTACACTCTTTTCTTCGAAATGACTAGCATATCACGGAAAGTTCAAACCAAGGAACAGCCAGTACCTAAAAGAAACGTTACCCCACTTCTCAAAATGAACAAAATATCCCATGGAAAGCTACGAAAATGGAATAAAAGCACCCATGAGAAAATTACTAGTGTTTTTTTAACTGCATTTTCTATTTTTAACTATCTATTTTAACTATATTTTCTAAAAAAATCTATTTTTTTAATTATTAGCTATATTTTCAAAAATTATTCATCTGTCTATTTTAACTTTATTTACTTTATAAATTTGATCTTTTTTATTTGATCCCATTGAATTCCATTGCAATCCATATTACCTACCTGCATTTCATATTAGCAATAAATGGATAATGTACTTAAAATAAATTTAGAATAATAATTGAAAACATGGGTAATGAATAAACCAATAAGGCTATTGTGATAGATATATGCTCAATTACCTTAAAAACTAATTTTTTTTCTTTCCTTTCCCAATCTAAGCAACCAAGTCACCACATGGATCAAGAAAATACATATCCTTTTGGGAATTTGAACATTTTGTGTTGTTTCACAAATTTTAGCTCCATCTAGTGCATCATAGACACACACATAGATTTTCAAATAACAAATAAATAAATAAAACTAATCATAGTAAAACAAATAAAAATCTCAACTATAATAAATATCATGTTACAAAAAAAATTTGTTTCCAAGAAAAAAATAAACATGATGAAGAAGAAATAATGCTAAAAAAATAAACGAATGTCCATTATTTCATGAAAAGGTGCTAGACATCTCCTTACTGCCTGTTAATAGCGCTTGGTCGACAAGTGGTATTGCAGGTGCCCGCAGATGAACACTAGAATGGGTGTGGAAGAAAATTGACCATAGGTGGTTATACCTACTACCCACCATATCACCTGTTCATATCACCTATTAGACAGCCGATAACAACAGGCACCCGCGGTACCACCAGTCGTCCCCATGTGTAGACTTGTCCTATTTTTTTAAATATTCTATAAGACATCAATATATATTATATGAAAATATATATGGGTAATAAGTAATAAATTTATTCTAGATATTAATTAATTTGCATAGGCCTACATTATTTATAATATATCCCCTGATTATTCAAAATTATAGGTCTAAATTTTAAAAGATAAATAAAAATATTAGTTTGTTGTTGTACTGCAATAACATTAATAAAGTATTATTTTTTATATAATATATTTTTATTAAAAACATATAATACTTTTTTGCTATGTATAATATATTTAAATATATTTTTCTTGATACGATTTAAATAGTATTTATTTATCCTACAAGCACCAAAAAATATTTTAAATCATATTAAATCAAATAACTTGAGTAAATGCAGCCAATGTTAGCTACATTTGATAGCAAATGCAGCTGTTGCATTTGCTATCAAACATAATCAATGTTGGCTGTATTTTATATCAAACGTAGCTATTTTGAATTGTCGCTTTTGATAGCAAACGCAACCACAATCTATCAAAAATGGCTACGTTTGAACCAAATGCAATTAACAATGACTGCTTTTAGTGCCAAATGCAACCAAATGGAAATGGCTACATCTGGTGACTTTTGTTCCAGTGTTCCTTTGAGAATTTATGTGAATGTGGATTTTGAATGAAAAAAATGGGTATTTTATTTCTCTTTAAGATTTGAAAAATAAGCCCCCATCATTTATTTGGAGGGTAAAATATACATGCGTTACTATGCATATTTAAATGCTCATTTGTATTTTATAAATAAAAACCTATGTTTTGTATATTTATAATATAGACCTTATAAATGTTCAAATATTGTAGAATGGCCCTACCTACTGACAGTGTTATGATCCATTACCTAATATTGCAAATGAATTTTTTTGTTTTTTAATTGCAAGGACAAATATGTTGTCAACGCTGCATTGTGAACTCCATTCTGTCTACACCCCAGGCGCTCGATGTGCTTCTATCTTCCAATTCCACAGATTGATGCCTACCAAATCAACAACTCCAAATAGTAGCATTCCTCAAATATAGGGTTCTCTGTCTCACTTTCATAAGCTAGATGCTGTTTTAATGTTGCTGCCATTCTATTCTTCACAGGAAAACCTAACTATAAATAACCAAAACTCCCCTAGGTCAAATTGAGTGACCTATCGTCAACAACCTTCTCTAAGTAGCAAGATTCAACAAACCTTTCATCTATGACATATGATGGGGAGACGAAGGAAGAAGAGAGCGGCAATGGTGGTGGTGAGTAGCAAGAAAGTGCTGCCAATCTTGTAAATGTTTTTAAAGAACCATGTAAGCGATTTTGGTTCATAGAATCAATGGAAATGTTAGTGGGTTGGAAGAGATTGGGTGAGAGGTTTTGGGACTCTAGGAGAAGAGCGATCTTAGACAAATACTTGATTTGATCATGGTTTGAAAACATGGAGAGGGAAGATGAATATCTTTCGAGCGTATTTTTGACATTTTATAAAATATTAAAAGGCGAAAATGAAGAATTCTTTGAGACGTCCTAAGTTGTCACAACGTTAGCAGCAGGATCTATTCAGCAACAATCGCAAACTTATAAGGATTTTTTTGTAAATATGCAAAACATATTATCTAATTTTTAATTTAGTAAACTTACATGATTTATTTTGAAAAAACCTCCCACATGAGTTTATAATTTTACATTTTTTAAAAGGTTACAGAAATATAATATTATAAATTTTGAACTTCTGTAGACCATTTTAATTTTATAAAACAGACATGCATAGTGTACTAGAATTCAATATATACAGATTCAAAGATGAACTTAAATGTCTACGCGTTAACCCATTGCATCGTATACCAAAGATACAATGGCCCAAGGCGTGAAATTATTAAATTAGTTACTTCAAAGATGACCGATTCAAATAGTCGATAAAAGCTATAATTGATTAATCGGCAATTTTCTTAGGTGCCCCAAAGTTTTAATATAAGTTTATTTTCTACAAGTGTAGTGTAAAAGTTTTATTCATCTTTCGTGCACACTCTTGGCATTAGGTATGTCAAAAATAAAAAAACTGTATATAATGTTGGAAAGTAAGGTTAAAATTTTTAATTAACAAAAATATACCTCAAAAGGTTATAAGATATATTTTTTAAAATTATTAGTAAAGATTTTAGAAAGCTTACCTCTAAAATATTATTACTTTCATTTTGAATTGCATTCCTTTCAAGTACAAAAGAAAGAGAAAAAGGACCCTTTACGATATTTTTGTCACTAAAAAATTTTAAACCCATTTTCTAATGTCAGGAATAATTAATAGTACACTTGCAAATGGTAAAATTATACAATACTTGGTGCAATTTAATTAAAAGTTAGGAGCACCTGTGATAATTACCCTTCCAAGATGAAATAATAGTCTCTTTCTTATCTCTAAGCTGACTTTGAGCTGTCTAGCCGCGCATAACTTTCCAGCACTTTATGAAAGAAGTGCCGTTGCAGGAAGCCTTTGGCTTCTCCCATAACATTAAATTTTTGTGTTTTGGTAGCACAAAGTGATTTTAAACGCCTGGTCGGTAGCACGAAGTGGTTTTAAATGCCTTGCCAAACAATTTTGTAGAAAACGTAAAGTGTTTTATCTCTAGAAAGTGCTTTTAAGTTCTCAGGACGCGCAGCCGAACAGGGCCTTTGTCAGGAGAAGTAAGTTGTGTGGGGCAAGTGAATTTAGTTACTTCAAAGACGATAGCTTCAAATAGTCAATAAAAGTGATAATCGACTCTGCAAATAATTCCATCCAACACAATTGCTGAGAATGGATTTTACATAATATTTTAGATTAGTATCGAATGTTTTACATATTATTTATTTTATAATTAACAAAAATTCAGGTATTCAAGTGGTCCACTCCAAACAAAATATTGGCGGAGGGTTCGTTTTTTACCGCTAGAAATCACTTTGAAGCATTAAGTGACTTTTACTCTTGTTATAAATTATCTAAATCATTGGATTTATATATTTTAAATGTATAAAGAAATTAAAAAAATAAGATTCAGCCATGCTAGGATTTTTGCAATAAATTATAATTTCGAAAATTTTCGTTTGGTATGGCCCCACTTTACCGACTGGTTTAGATGATTTAAATATTAAAGAAGTAAATTATATTTAAAATTTTACATAAAGCGAGAGGGATGTAATAATCAATGTGGGCCCTGAATGAGCTGGGTCCCAGCGGATCCGTTTCTCCGCGGAACAGCCCCCTATAGGCCTTTTCTGAAACGGCAAATGCCTCCCTATATATTCCTTCCCTATCTAAAACGGCAAATGCCCAAGTTGAGGCGGCAATTGGTCCTTCGTTTGCGTTTTTATTTTCATGTTTGTCTGGTCCGAGAGGGTCAAGTCAACAGCCATTGCAATGGATTCATTGCATTCGTTCGAGTTTACATTCCAGTATAGGCATTTAACCGAACACTTACGGTTCTCCGAAAGTCGCCCCTCCATAGAAGGCCTTCGTGTTCTGCATCAATGGCTTCCGGCTGCAAAGGTTTCGCATTTCTATCAAAAATGTTACGAAATTCGTTTGGGTGCACCGGGTTTCATAAATGTCACGAAACTATGCACAGATCCTGTTGTTTTTATATTTAAGCGGATTCACCCATAAATCTTTTTTGAATCGGATGCGATACAATTGCAAAGTAATGATCAATGGATTTCCTAGCTGATCATTTTGCAGATTACGGCTTGATCAAAGCTCCCCATTTCTCGATCGAGGATCTGGATCGAAGCAACGGTCCGACAGGTTTTGTGAGCTATCAAGCTCACAATCTTCCAAAACGAACAATGCCCGCAATCTGAATCATGCAAAGATTTTGTCTTTTTCATTTTTACATTTTCCCATTAATTGCAGTATGTGAAAATATTATAGTTTGATCTTCATGAAAAGATGTTCTCCAAATCACAGTTCTCTCTTTCCAGTCTCATGCTACAACATTCTTTCATGATAGTCACCGTTATTCAATACAATCTACATGTACCGACTTCCATAGATTTTTTTCCCACTTTTCCTGTTTGTAGTTATTGTAATCTTACCTGCTAAAAAAATTCATAATTGGTTGGTTTTCAGGATTAGCCGTCGTAATTATGGGAGTTTCTGGCTCAGGAAAATCGTGAGTTTCAATTCGATGCCTCAAGATTTTTTTTGGCTGCGATCTTTCTGATCTTGTGTAATTTTCTTTGCAATTTACCATTCCCTTTTTAATTTCATCACTTAAAGAAACAATGAAGTGGATTGCTCTCAAAACAGAAATTAGACCAAATAGGGAGTGTGACTATGGATAAGAGAAGACGGATGCGAAAAGTTTGTAGATTGCCCTACTCTCTAGAGATTCCCTACTCTCTAGAGATTCTCTACGTCCACATACAGATAAATTATAGTTTCCATAGGCATCATAATGTTTATTGGAAAGGAAAATCGCCCTTTTCTTTATCTCAAGACCACTTATCAGATTGGCTTGCTTTGGGTCGGCCAATTCCTAGAAATTGATGATTAATAAATTTCATAAGCCCATAATTGTCTGCAACTAACAGGTGGAAATTTGGATCACCAAACCTTGAAGTCCCATTGGCATGTGTTGCATTCATTAGGATATGATCCACTTCTTGGTTCATATGCTTTACAACTCCATTCTTCATGACTTTTTTGAAGAAATTGCATTTACTATGGAGGTGTAACTTGTTTGACATTGATCAATTGAGTAACTGTTTGGAATTGCTGCTATAATCTTATTTTCATGCTTATATTAGTAGCCATCACATCTACCCCAAAGCCATCTTGTTTGGCATCATTTAGTTTACTTATACCTGTCACAAAAGCACAGCTAATGCTTAGCAGTGCTCTCTGATGCATAAGCAAATATGTGATGACTAGTTTTATCTCCACATAATAGTACTGAAATTCTGTTCTCTTTGTCCTTGGCTTTTTTAAACCCACATTTATGAAACAAATTGTAGCTTAAAATAGGCAAATATTCATGCTTAATGTTCAATAACCTGCATGATGCGTTTGCCAGCCTGACCATTTTGTCAGTCTTGTGCACAGTGAGGCCAATCTGCTGATTTTCAGCTCCAGTATCCCACAGATGTGTCAGGTTGAGCAGATAGATGCATGTAGAAGGGTGTTTAAATGCATAGCCGCTTATAGATTGACAAAAAGATAATTGTAACTAACAGGACAATAGGCGGAATGCTTGCAAAGTCCATGGGTTGCAGCTTCCTAGATGCGGACGATTTCCACCCTCAAGAAAATAAAGGTACGTTTGGGCTCATGCATTCTGTTATTTCCAGAGACTAATTGGGATAGAATAATTCTCAGCTTTGACCATGCATAGGATTAATTCTTGCCTACAATTTTCTGCAATGCAACTATTCTCTTTTGTTTCATTCTTTTTTAGCAATTTGCATCTTCAAATTGTTTCTAATGCAGTAAATGGAGATTATTGCAATTACCAATCATTTAAATAATGCCAGGCTACTCAGAAGGAACAGTAATTATGCATTTTTAACTGGCAATATGATTCAAACCCAAGCCAAACCCAGCAGTCAAACACTTTCATAAGGTAAATCATCAGTGGTTTCAATTTCCTTCTCATTTTACTCCGTGATCAACCAATGGAACTGATTAAAGTATCTTGAACAACCACCCAGCGAAGTAGATTATAGTATCCAAAATAGTTGATTCAATATTGTCCAACATTTAATGTCCTTGCAAATGTATTCTAAAGTTTTAAGTTTTATGATGTTATGATTCCAGGAATTTTTGAGTTGAAAGATTACACTGGATTCCATTCTAGTGAAAATACATCCATCTTGTGCATACAGAAGAAACCCATCACTCTCCATCCTAAACTTGTGATTGAGGTCACATCGCTCTCCATCCTACATGGAAAACAATTATCATTTACACCAGATCAACAGGAGATGGGTTTCAACGTTCTTCTGTTTCTATCTTTTGTTTCCTCTTGTCAATGAAAATCCCAAATTTATCCAAAAATTCCTTCTGCAAGTTACTGTATAATGCTTTTTGAAGTATGTTCTTAGAATAAAATGCAGTTTGCTTTTCACTTTAGGCTTATCATGATAAGCGATTCAAATCCATAACAAACATAACATGCATCATTTCATTTTTGTGTCCGGAACTTTTTAATGATGCAAAATATTGACAAGAGAAAAGCTAAGATGACTATATCTAGATGCATCTGGTGTTGACATGAATTCTAGAATGTTTATTGGTGATTTCTAAATGAATGAAAGACTCAGATTGGATTATATTTGCATATTTGAAAATTCATTGTTTAGGAGCTTTTTGGAATTCCAAATCCAAGCAAATTGTAGAATTAAACATGAAAACATGTTGAAACTTTCTCTTCACTTTGGTATAGATTTGGTTACAGCTATTTAGATAGCTCCAATTTGAATCTTGGACAAATAGTTCCGGACCAAATCAAAAATTTGATTGCATTATGCATTCAAGATTACAATACATCTGACTTGCATACAATAAATTGGTTTTGCTCAAATGCAAATCCTTTGAACTGCTAAATTATTATAAGCCCTAAACGGTTGACATAGATGATAATGAGATTATGGAGAAGTGCCTTTGGCAATTAATAACAGATTAGAATTTTGGTTTAGAAGCAGTTTTTGTAAAAGTCAATTTTGTATTTCACCAAGGACAAGTTTGGTCAGATGTCTATATTATCAAGATTACTGCAGATAGTGTGACAAGAAAAAATTTCAATATATACAGAGTTGTGATCCAATGAAATGGATTCCATTGAAATCTTAATGAAGCGTTTTCTTTTTTGGGCTCGATTTGATGTTTTTAGTTAAAAGCTTAAATATATAAAGGCATCATAACCTTGAGAGGGAGGATTGATTAGCAGGTGCCTGGCTTAAAACCCATTTACTCTTTTTCTTTTTTTTAAGGACGAAAATACATACGTTTTCATAAAAATAGATTTTTGGGCTTGTTTTTTGGATTTATTTGCTATAAATATCATGTCTTTTGTAAAAAATATGCGGAATGATTTGAATATTTTTAGAGGTTTTAAAAAGTATAATATTTATATTTATATATATATAATTTTATAAATAAATATTTTTCAATAATTTTTTTAATTTAATAGTATGTAGTATAATTATATATAGCTTTAATTTTAGTATATAAAGTTTGAGTGTTTTTAGTTTTTAATTTTTTAAAGAGTTACATAATTTATCTAAACAAATGTTGTTCATTTTTTAAAATATAAAGTATATTTCAACCATTTTATTTACTTAAATAACTCATAATAATAATTATTTATAGTTTAAAAATAAACGATGGGTTTACGATATTTATCAATGTTTTTATTTCAAGTTTAATATGTCTGATTACGGAAAAAGTAGCAAAACAAAACCACAAGATGTGGCTTGGGATCATAGAAACAATTGGAAGAATATCGAAATGGGTCAAAATATAATTATTGTGGTCAACAAATAAAGTCTGGTGGTATTACTCGATTGAATGAGCACTTGGCGGGGGGGGGGGGGGGGGGGGGGTTATTAAAATATTAAGAA
>JAYJMB010058887.1:0-26924 GCA_036873735.1 Pouteria campechiana | reverse complement strand
TATATGATATAAATTATAGTAATTATTTGAAATTGAATATTTTAGTACATTAACATAGGTACATCATAAGAAAATAGCAATTTTAGGTTTTTATTCACTTAAGAAATAAAATATTGCAAGCATATGATTAATTTATTTTTATTTATCTTAGTTAACAAGCACAAAAATGCAATTATAATATAATTATTTTATGATAAATATTTTTATTTTCATATATAATATTATATTAAATAATGAAATATAATTATTTTTATATACAACTTTGATTTTATTTCTGGTTCATTAGCAAAGAACTTAAATTACTACTTTCTCATGATGTTTCTATTTAATTATTAAATTATATTATAATGTTTAGTTCAGATAACTTGAACTTTATAAAGAATAAAAATTTAAAAATATTTCTACCTCAAATCTAAGATCAAGATCTATCTTTTTTACAAATTTAATGTAATGATATTTTTTTATGGATTCTTCACGATATGGTTGAGGAATGAATTTGAATTTTTAATTATTTTTAGTTTTAAACCCTAATCATGGGGTTCATATATTGGGATTTCTTAACTCCTAATGATTTTTTAGAAAGTTCAGGAGGTTCATTGATTCTCAAGGATTAAGTTTTTCTTAAAGGAATGATCTCAGCATCTCCTCCATTATTATCAGTGATTGTTTCTATCATAGGTTTTTGTATAGGTTTGGGTTGATTAATTGATTTTAACTTCCAAGATTTTGGTAAAGTTACATGTTCCCAAGAAATTGTCTTGGGAACCTTGAGATTTCCTTTCATAGGGTTAATTTGAAATAAGATTGTTTCTCCTAGCTTTGATCTATTTAATGCTTTAACATTTCATATAGTAGTCATTGCTTTATATTAAATTCTATAAACTAATGCTATAGGGATTGATCCTAGTTACATTTTGCAATTATGGATTTGAAGATTTAAGGTTAAAGCTTCAAGGCATTTTGATCTATTACATAGATGGATAATCTGAAAAATGGTCAAAATAGATTGCTACATTATGTAAACTAGATTCTACAATTCCTTATAAGGAATCATCAAAGTCTAAGTGTCTTCTGTCATGGAAACATAACAAGATTGATATATTCAAACCTTCTCGTTGTTAGTCCCATTCTAGAGGTAGCTCAAGAGTGGGGGAGTGAATTGAGCTTTTGAAAATTGTGGCCAAATTAAAAATCAAAGTACTGAAAATAAATGGAATAGATCACACAGCAAAAAGCATGAATTTTTATAGTGGTTAGGTGTAATGCCTCGTACCCCCACCCAATGTGTTTTGGTCATCTATTATATTACTCCCTAAAGGGACCTGTGTAGGATGCTACCATCTTATGTTTCAGAGAAGACTGCTACCAAAAATTTCTAAAATTTGGCAGAGCCTTCCCTAAAATATAAGGAATATATACCTGTACAATCATACATATCTTATATATATATATATATATATATATATATTCCCACACATATAATTTCACTTACATACATTTCTACACATATAATTTCAAACTTTTATGTAAACATATACATCAATGAAGATTAGACTTTAAATATACATTATTAATTTTAGTAATCAAACCAACCCACATTCCTACCCAAAATCGGAACCTTAATATGGCACTTTATAATGGCAATGGCATAGCCGACCTGTATACATCATACATCCATATATGCTATACATATTTATCCCATATAATGACATACCCATATAGGAATTTATACATTACTGGCAAGATTTCATAAATAATTATAATTTCCTATTTAAACAAAAGAATTTCCATTTATAATTAATAAACATAAACCAAACCAACCCTCTTCACATCTCACATATGCATATTAGTCCCAACTGGCTCTAGTGCTTGACCTGTAAGCTAAAAAAATAAAATAAGAAGGGGTGAGTTCCTGATGAACTCAGTAAGTAGGCAGGTTAGTTAACAATTAATTTGAAACTTTTGGAAATAACATGTTCACATTTATAATTTGACTATTACAGCCACAACCATAACATAACATGTACAAACTTCATCATATCAGCTCATAATGAAATTAACATAAGATCTCTAGGATACTCACTATTCCCATAATTATACATAATCATAAACAAATACATATGAACCTATTTTCGAAGTACAGGATACTCTTGATCCTTAACAATTCACAAAGTTATAAAACACATAATTAATAAAAATTTCATGCTAGTCAATGAAAGCTTAAGGGATACTTATTATCCCAAAATTAAAGAGTTCACAACAAAATTTAAACATCCATGAAAATGCGGTGCCCGGAGGTTTGGGATATTCATGATCTCATCAAATCATACATTCAAACACAAACAAAGGAGGGAGCCTACTTACTTTATTACTTGCCAAGTTCCATAACTTTTTAAGCTCCTTAGCTTATCATCCATATACATATGATCCTACACATACAACAATGCTATTTATTTACAACAGAACTCATAGTAATTCAATGAATTACAATTGCTAAATGCTATCAATCATGTGCATTACCGCGCTCCAATATTACTTGAATCATTTCTTAATTATAGCTTTCATGCATTATATACATCATGCTAATGCCTCTTTCATAGCCACTCTTAGGCTACAATAGGGTTAATCACTCACATCATTTCTCTTATGAAAGTATTTCATCAAACATATGCTATGCACTAATCAGATTAGAGTTTCTTCAGACATTATCATAAGTAACCTTCTTTCCTTATAACATTTATCTCATATCTAACATGATCAACCCTTAAATATCTTTAAAATAACTCAATTAATCCATTAATTCAACTAATTTATGGTTCATATAGCCCATGCACAAAAATCCCCTTTCAACCATACTTAGGTCATAGTTCCAATTCGGATTTTACATGTCCAAATCACCTCATATAAGTCCTAAAACATTAAAACCATATATTAATCATTTTCCCCCATAATTCTATACCAGAATCATGAAATTTTCCTAATTTACACTATTCACCAAAACCCTAGCAAACCAAATCCATGAATTCTCATGCCCAAATCATGATAATCAATCATTTAATCATTTCCCCCATGCTTAATATCATAATCCTATCATTTTTTCCTCATTTTCCCACTATTGACAAAAATCACAAAACCTTTGTTTACAAAATCCAAATTTTGGATGGGGAAAATTCGCTTACCATGAAATTCGAGTGTAGCTTTCACCCATGGATAAGAATCCAAGCTCAAGCCTCTATGTAGCATCCTTTCACGGCAGAAAATTGGATTTGCTTCGTGTTTGACTGTTCAAACATCAAAATCCAAGCCTAGAAATTATCTATCTAAATCCATATTTTCCCTAGTAGAATAGGCAAGAATTTATACATAATGAGATCTAGAGCATGAGTTTGGAGCATGGGAGAAGAAACAGGATAGATAGAAATGAAAAACGAAATGGGGTTCATCCTTTAAAAGTCAATTTTTCTATTGCTCCAGTGTACTATCGGACTGATGCTACAGCATCAAAAACTTGTGTCACGGCATCAACTCACTAACTACTTGAAAAAAATTAGCTTTCTGAAATGATGTCGTGGCATCAAAAACCTGTGCCACGGCATCCTGTCCAGTGTCGCGACATCAAATTCTGATGCTACGACATTAAATTCTGATTTTACGGCATCCTCCTCAATGGATGTCTTGAAAATTTATATTTTTGAAGTAATGCCGAGGCATTAAAATCCCAATGCCACTGCATCAAATTCTGATGTCACGGCATCTACCTGTTGGATGCCCAACTTGACAACTAGACACCATTATGGTATTTGAACATATCTTTTACATACGATATCCCAATGATATAATTTTTAAGGCATTGAAAAGATAACTAAAAGGGATAAAACTTTTGTGTTAATTAAGTTTTCCAAATAAGTTTTCATATATATCAAATATTTAGGTAAAGTGACCCAATTTGGTAATTTTGGTACTTTTCATCTATATTGAGCAGTTTTAGTACATTGATCATAACGTTTACATCCAATATCCAAATTAGATAATTTTTAATAAGTTAGAAAGATAATTTCAATATATAAAACTCTTATGTTGACTACATTTTCAAATCATTTTATTATACATGCTAAAAATTGATCACAAATGACCCCTTTTTCAAATTTAGCATTTTCTTAATATACTCTTATGCTCCTTTGGTTTTTTTCCATTTTTGTTTTGTTTTTCTCATATATTTAATCCCTAATAAATTATAACATATGAACATAAAATATCACATTAAAATGCATAAAGACATTAATTCACTTGCATAATTTTGCTCATCATCAAAACTCAGCTAATTAGTTATATTCATCATCAAAATCAAACTAAGAAAAGGAGGTTTGGGTCAATAATCTCCCCCTTTTTGATGATGATAAAACATTTGAGTGAATTACCTTTCAAAAATAAAATCATATAAAGCACATGGGAACTTAAATAGAAATATTCTAAATAAAATGGGATATAAGATATACATAGCTCCCTTGACTAAGTGCATCCTCCCCCTGAATGAATGCACTGTATTCTAATACATACAAAACATACAATTTCTCGTACAAGTTCCCCCTTTTACTAATCATACAAATTCTCCCCCTTTTTGTCATATTAAAAAGGCACAGAGGGAAGAAAGTACGAAAAGTTACAAAATATGCAATAAAAATGTGGAGAACATAGAGATAAAACATAAAAACATTTCATTATATTTAATTGCATTACACTACAAATAGAGTTACATAAGATAAGTAAATCAAATTATAGGTGTGTAGATAGTGATAGGACAAGTTGTTGCTAGAAGAGGATTGGGGTGGAGCCCTATTATGATCCTTCAAAGAAATCGTGTGTGGAGGCATGTGTCCATTACTTTTGGGAGGGTCACATTGGAGGAACCGAAGTTTTGGACAAGGGATGTGAAGGTGAGGAGAAAGAGGAGGATGTCGTTGTTGTTGTACTCTCTTCTTTCTTCTCTTCATTTTCCTCCAGCGATGGTTGAATTGGACTTAAGGCCATTTGACTTAAGTAAAGATGAATCGCATTGTCTCCATAGTCAATTTGAAACATTCTAAGAGCATTTCTTTGTCGCTCAATCTTCCTTTTTGTGAAGTATTTGCTTCTCCAGACTCTAATCTAACTCTTTTTGTGCTATCTCTACTTCCAGACTTGCAGTTCACTAATTCATTTCTCCTTTTCTTCTTCTTCTTCCCATGGAAGATAATGGCTTGGGGGTTCAATTATGCATGTTGTAGGAGGATAAAGAGGTCTCCAGAGGATTTCTATGGAGAGGAGAATGAATGTTTGCTGAAAATAGGTAAGAGATAAGAGTTCCAATGAAAGGGATTTAATTTCAGTAACAAATTGAGGTGTCATCTAAGAAATGAAGATTCAAATGTAAGAGAGATAATTCCGGATGATATCAAATGAGAGTTTTGCCTTTTTGGATGGAAATAAGAATTTCAGACAAAGGCTAAGATTTCATACAGTCTGAAGTTATAGCTTCAAACGGAGAAGTACTTTGTCCAAAATAGAATGTTAGATGAACTTCAAATATTATGAAGTGATTTTTCATAATGTCTGAAGGTGCGTCTAAAACTATGTCTAAAAAATATGAAATTCATTTCATTCTATCTAGCATATTGTTTATCTAACATAAAGCATTTTAATCATTCAATAGAAAGAATAAGCATTTAGATCGTGCCAACATAAACATAATTTGAAGATCATAAAATAGGCATTATACATGTGGATTTATCACACCTAAGTCCCTTCTTATCATGCAAAATCTTTCCTCTAGAAGAGGCTTAGTGAAAATGTCTGTTAACTGATTCTCATTTGGTACAAATTCTAAGCAAACATTGTGATTCTGAATGTGATCTCTAATGAAATGATGCTTGATCTCTATATGCTTAGATCTAGAATACATAATTGGATTCTTGGTCAGCTTTATACATCGGTATTGTAACATCTGATGGGCGTATCACTGAATTTCAAATCATAGTCACCCAACTGTTATTTCATCCAAAGAATCTGTGTATAACAACTACCAGTTGCAACATATTCAACTTATACAATTGACAATGCAATAGACATCTACTTCTTGGAAAATAATGATATAATCATACTTCCAAGAAACTGACATATCCCTAAGTTACTCTTCCTATCTACTTTATATCTAGCAAAATCAGCATCAGAGTACTCTACTAACTCAAAATCTGAACCTTTTGGATACCATAAACCGAGGTTTTGTGTATCTAAGAGGTATCCAAAGATCCTTTTTATAGTAGTAGGATGTGTTTTTCTAGGATTTGACTAGAACCTAGCACACATACAGATGCTAAACATGATATCTAGCTTGGATGCAGTAAGACAGAATAGAAATCCTATCATGCTTATATAAAGCTTTTGACAAATTGATTTACCTTTTTCATCCTTGCTCATTTTAATGGAAGTACTCATTGGTGTTCCATATTTTCTTCCATTTTCAAAGTTGAACTTCTTCAGTAGTTATTCTGTATACTAGACTTGGTGGATGAAGATTCCTTCTTTCATCTGCTTCACTTGCAGTCTCATAAAGAGTTCAGCTCCCCCATCAAATTCATCTCGAATTCTCCTTATAGTATCTTTGAAAATTCTTGAAAAAGATTTTCATTAGTAGCTCTGAATACAATTTCATCAACATATTGCAAAATAAGAATATCATTCATAGCATGCTTAATGAAGAGTGTGGCATCTACTTTACCCCTTAAAAAATCTTTTTCAATTAGAAATATGCTTAGCCTTTCATACCATGTTGTAGGAGCCTGCCTCAATCCATAGAGGACTTTCTTGACTTTGAAGACATGGTTAGGATCATAAGAGTCTTCAAACACACGGGGTTATTCTATATAAACTTCTTTATTAATGAAGCCATTCAAAAATGCAGATTTGACATCTATCTGGTAAAGTTTGAAATTCTTGTAAGATGCAAATGCCAATAACATTCTAATGGCTTCTATCCTAGCAACAGGGGTGTATAACTTCTCAAAATCTATCCCTTCTTCTTGACAATACCCCTTTACTACCAACCTTACCTTGTTCATCACTACTAAACCAGATTCATCAAGTTTATTCTTAAAGACCCATTTGGTTCCTATAACAGCTTGATAGTCAAGTCTTGGAACTAAGGTTCACACATCGTTTCTCTTAAATTGGTCTAATTCCTATTGCATAGATAAAATCCAACTTTTATTTCTAATGCTTGGTCTATGTAAATTGGCTCTATTTGAGAAATAGAACAAAATTGCCATATACTTAGTAATAAGATGATCTAGTCCTAACTTTATTAAACACATCTCCAATTAATTAGTTTTCAAGATGAGTATGCATGAATCTCCAATCTCTAGGAAGAGAAAAATTATCTCTCTCGTTTACCTCAGTTGTGGATAATTCAAGTTGTCTGTCTACTCCATCCCTTGCTTTTTCTATTTATGGAGGATGTATCTTTTTGTCTTGCACGTTTAGCTGCTCCATACTTATTATGAGTCTATCTGCTTCATCATCAAAATACTTATTCTTCTTGAATAGTTAGTAGTTTCATCAAATTTGATATAGATAGACTCTTCTATAGATCTTTTACTCAAGTTATAGATTCCTAATTCCTTGCTAATAATAGAATAGTCAAGGAATATCCCTTCATCAGATTTGCTATCAAATTTTTAAGGTTTTCTTTTTCATTATTAATAATGAAATATTTGCAGCCAAAAGTATGAAAATATAATATGTTAGGCTTCTTACCATGATATAGCTTGAATGGAGCTTTGTTAAGTATTGGCCTAGTATGAATTCTATTGATAACAAAGTAAGAGATATTCACAGCTTTAACCCAAAAATATTATGGCTAATTGTACTTACTCAATATGGTCTTTACCATCTCTTGTAATGATCTATTTTTTCTCTCAACCACACCATTCTGCTAGGGTGTTCGTGGTACAGAGAAACTATTTTATTGGGGTGTTATTGGTACAAAGAAAGCTCAAAAGATCCCATTGTTTTTATAGTAGGTTGTGAACTTAAGGATTTCAAACTCTCGACCATAATCACTCCTAATGCAACAATATGAGAGCATTGTTCATTCTGCATGCACTTGAAAAATATTTCAAAAAATAAAAAAGCCTCATCTTTAGATGCAAAAAATATTACTAAGGTATATCTTGTTGAGTCTAATCATTCTACTTAGCTTATTTTAATATAATTAAGCAGCTAAGTTTTGATGATGAGCAAACATATGAGTGAAGAGTTAAGCTACTAAAATTTACTTTCCAAGTAATGTAGCATTAATTTGTTAAAATGAATTAAGGGGAGTAATTGCTAAGCTTAAGGCATATATTATTAAGACTTCTTAGAAAGAAAATAATTAAAGAGAATGTTCAAGTAAGAATCACTCAAAAGTATTTAGAAAGACAAATCAAAATCCTTTCAGAGACAAGGTGTGAAGCTCAAAAATAATTAAAAAATATTCAAAAGTATTTTAGAGACAAATCAAAATTCCTTAGGAGATAAGGCGTGAAGTTCAGAAGTATTCAGAATCATTTCAGAGACAAGTCAAATTTTTTTTAAAGTCAAAGCATAATCCTCAGAATTAACTCCAAGGTAGTCTCACACTTCAGAGGTAGTTCAAAAATTCTCCAGAAATACCTCAGAAGTAAAACGCTTTAAGAAGAACTTCAAAATAAGCTTAGAAGAAAAATCTGTACTTAGAAGTTCGTCAATAAGAACTTCAGAATAAGCTCAGAAGAAAATTTGCACTCATAAGTAAATCAAAATCAATACAAAATAACTTCTTTGCACTAGTTCATCAATAAGAACTTTAGAAATAATTCAGAAGAAGCTTATGCACTTAGAAGTAATACAAAAGCAATACAGAATGACATCTTTGCAATCAGAAGTTTATCAAAAGAACTTCAGAAATGCTTCCAAGTCTTAGAGTTATATCAGAAGATTTTTAGAACTAACTTCAAAAAGCTAAGAGTCCAAAAGCATATTAGAAATAGAATTCAAACTTCAGAAAAATCTTAGAATTTCTTAAAAAGCAACTCAAAAGCTCTTCAGAGGCATCCTTAAAAAAGCCAAAACTCAAGAAATTCATCATAAATAGAATTCAATAATTCAAAAACACTTTAGAAGTTTTTTAGAAGTAAAAACATGATCGATGAAAGTGTTAAATACCAAAATCAGTCTTTAGAAGAATCTGAAGTGATCAAATGTGCAAAATTCTATCATTTCCATAGCTTAGAAGTTTAGAAGAAGAACCTCAAAAGTTCTGCATTAAGTGCACAAAGATAACAAAAGGTAGTTGAACTTCAGAAGTTCTAAATACTAATCTCAGAAGTTCTAAAGCTAGATAGAAAAAGAAAATCACAACGAAGCTTTAAATCTCATTTTTCAAATGGTTAAAGAGCTACCAAAAATAATCTTTACAGCTAAGATGTCTTCCACAACTTATAAAAGGAAGATTCAAATGTCTGGGAGATAAACATATTTTGATAAGTATGCTTCATAGAAGATATTCTTTATATAAAAAATAAATTATGCTTAAATGTCTATTATATATGGATAAATGTATCTTTATTTATGATGAATAATGCCCAAGTTTCAAAAATGGCAAAGTGCAGAAATGTTGAGTGCAGGACAAGTGTAGAAATTTTGAGTGCAGGACTACACTTGCTTGTAGTAGCCACCTGCGGATACTACCTACCATCCATAGTTGAAGTACTTTGTCTAAAGAAGTTGCTTGCCAGTTCACCTACCGCCTGCCCATATCGCTCGTGCCATACTAACTTGGCGCAGTCGCCTACAGTACCTCCTGTGGGTGGACAAGAAGATAGATGCGGGAGTTTTTGCAGATATCTGACCACAGCCGCATAGAGCAACCACCTGCCATATCGCTTGGCGAATAGTCACTTAGCGCAACCACTTGCCACTACCACTTGCTGACTTCCAATGTTCAAAAATTCAAATGTTATAGGCCTTATAATTATTTCCCACTCCTTCTAATGGTCATATTTTTTAAGTTCTATTTAAGAAAAAGCTAAGGCACGATTCAAGGTTAAAGAAGCAAGGGGATGAGCTTGAAACCTTCCGTAAATCTGTGCATCTCTAAGCCAAGAGTTTTAAACTTCAAATATCATTTAAGAGCTTTATTTTTCTATATCCATTCAAGGCCTACTTCTTTAATATATCTAAGGTAGATCTTATGTGCTACAAAGAGTTGATCAAAGATCGAGCCTTCCAGGAGATTCTTAAGGAGCTTGAGGGTTCTAGGTGTCAAAGGCGAATCAACCAATCAGAAATTTATTCAAGTCCTCCAAGTGTTTTCACTCTAGTTGCTGCCAAGATCAAAGAACTTCAACCCCACATCAATACTACATCAAGGGAGATTGAAATCCCTATAATGTGCTTATTGTGTTATCATTTATTTTTGTGTTTTAACTTATCAGTTTGGACAGAGGCATATCATTATACACAAAATACCTGTAAAGGTAGAGTTTCTAGTTAGCTCATGAAACTAAAGTTATGCCCCTTGGAGCTAGAATCTAGAAGAGCACTGGGAGCACTAGTTATGCCCCCTAGAATTGGAATCCAGAAGAGTGTTGGGAGCACTAGTTATGACCTCTAGAGCTAGAATCTAGAAGAGTATTGAGAGCACTATGTTTATGCCCCTAGAGATGGAATCTAAAAGAATGTTGGGAGTACTACTTGTATTTCTACTATTAAATATAGTGGAACCCAAGATACAAGGAGTGTGTGCTTTTGAAAGAGTGGATGTAGAGACAGGGTGTTTGAACCATTATAAAAATCTTATTATTTGTGTGTTTGATTGTTTTACTCTTTGTGCACTTTATTGTTTTATTATTCATATCATATTGCATAGCACATAAGTATGAAAAGAGAGGAAAATTGATTTCACTGGAGTTAAGTAATAATTTTTATAAACCCAATTCACCCCTCCCCTATTAGGTTAAGCCACCTTATGAGAATCAACAAGTGGTATCAGAGCGGGCTTATAACTAATTATAGAGATCCACATGGCTAACCCAATACTATCATCCTCTATGTTCTTAAAAGGATACTCCACCTCTTGACTTCCATAGTTTGATAAAATGAGCTTTACTCAATGGAAGAGGAGATTGGAAATATACCTTATTACCAAATACTTTTAGTTATTGGAATTTTTCTTCTTTTGGCATAAGTGAGGATAAAGAGAGAGCAAGACAAGAAAGCATTAAAAACTATATATACCCTGCTATGTGCTTTCTGCCCCACCATTTATAAATATGTCTTTATTTGTAGAAATGCAAGAGAAATGATAAACAAGTTAAAGACATCTTCTAAGGGGCAAATAGATTCGCATATAAAGTTTACTAATCTACCTATTGAGATTGATCTAAGTATATGAAATAAGAAAAAACAAATGAAAGTTTATCAAGCTCCTTCAAGAGATAAATGACTTCTCGATACAAGATGAAGGAGAATGTATTCAAAGAAGTTAGAGTTTAAGGTAAGTATAGGTATGGCAATTCAAACCCAAAATCTCTTATGCTCTTTTATTATACTTAGAATATTTATTCATTTGCTTCTAATAAAGCTTTATTTGTGCATGAATAAAAGTTTACAGTTTAGCCTAGAATAGAAGAACTTATAATACAAAATTGAAACAACAAAATGAATTTCAAAAATAAATAGGAATAAAAAGATGAAGTATATTGTGTGTTAGTGAAAGGATATAAAAATGAAGAACTATGCTTAAAATAATTAAAAATACTTTTAATGAAAATAGTTAATCCAGCATACTGACATTTTAAAATCTTCAATAAAACAAATTTTCATCATCATAGTATAATCCATAAGCATGCTGGTACAAAGAACTGAATACTAGCTATAATTGAAGTAGAATGCACTTGTATTAATTAACAGCCATTACAAAATCTCTTAATTTAATATAGATTGAAGGTAGCAAAATCCAAATGAAACAATCATGAAACTTAAAGGGAGAAAACACTCATATAAATACTTCAAATAATAAATGATGAAGTTCACAATATTTTGCTGAGCAGTCTATTCCTTATGCATACCACTTTGTTCTAAACAAAAATTTGCACTGATTAATTTAATACATAAAGCTGATTATGCTAATGAAGAAAAGTGTCGAAACTCTCAAAGTGTATGCAACTCGAATGTGGCTTTGTCTAAAATTTCAGACAATCCAAAAGACAAAGTCAAATTCAAAAAAAGATATTTTGTTTGAAATTAACTTCAGACATATTCAAAGACAAAGCAAACCTTCATCTATTAAACTAAAATTTTTCTTAGACAAATGCGGAGCAACATAGAATTCATCTAATCTAAGTAAGCTACAGACAAATAGCTTACTTTGTCTGGGTATATGAGAAGTCATCTTTGTCGGTACCTCTACACTTTGTCTGTAACTAACTATAGACAAACTAAAAGACAATGTGACTTTGTTTGATGGATAGCTGGACAAACACTTTTTTTAAAATCAACTTGAGACAAATTCAAAAACAAATCAGGCCCTTCGTCTGAAAATTCAGACAATATGCAGAACAAGGAGAAATCTCAGATGAAGAAAAAGGAGTTTCAAATCAAAGCAAAATAATATCAATATACTTCATCCGAAATCTAGCCTTGGACAATTGAAAGCAGAAATGATTCCAAATAGTAAGTGTTGAAATGAGGAGTCAAGCTTAACAAGTTCAATTATGTGCTCAACTGCAAAATGTACAAGGAAGTGACAAAAGAGATAAGTTATCCAACTTGATATATCTATTCGATGAATGAAATCTATGCTTTACTTGTTTATCTACTTTGCATATATCTAATAATGTCTGCCTTGAAAGTGAAAATATGTGAATTCACTATTTTAGCTAAAATCAAACCAAAATTTTAAGTTAAATGTATGAAACTGATTAGTCATTGATATAATTGCAGTCCTAAAGCATAGTCAAGTCTGTTTGGGGAACTTCATAGTTCAAGGTCTCAAATAGGAATTCCATTCCTAGTCATTCCTTCTGCAAATCATCATGAAGGCTTGAACCTCTAAGAATGAATCAATTAAGGTAACAACTTGAATTTTAAATGATAATTTAAAAATCATAATTATGTTATGAATGATTTCATCTTATACTTGTCATTCTTGATTGAGATATATGTTGAAAATATTTAATCATGCTTATAATTGAAATTATGCAATAAGGAAAACTCTAATGATCATTGATTTGATACATGTTTGATATGAATGAAAGAACATGTTGAAATGATAATACTTGCAATAATCAAATTGACTTGCTTATTTACATGATGACTATGTTAATACTAAAATCAAATAAAAAATATTAAAAAGTCATGGGTTGAATAGGCTGGATGTTAGAACTTCAAAATATTTAAGATTATGTGTATATGAAAATGCTACCGCCATGACCACAGGCGCCCATGGCACCAAGCGCCTGTGCTCCTAGCCACCTTCTATTTTGAAGGGCTTAAATCTGGCACATCGATTCAAACTCACCTCATCTGCCTCCCACCTTCCAACCTCCTGCGACCTAAAATAAGTTATGCCTAAGATTTTCAATCATCCATAGAAGCCATTTTCATAAGTTTCTCTCCTTTTGATTTAATCCCCAAACCTCAAAGGCTCCCAAAGTCGTAGTCTCCAAAGTCCAAAAAGGAGTCAAACGACCTAGAACTTGAGGAGGAACTTCCATAGCCCAAGCTTCCACTTCTAGAGTTGGAACCTCATCTAGGAGAGGACAATCTTCAAGGACCCAAGGTATTCCCTCTTCCCATCCTAATATGAATATTGAAGAAGAAGAAGAAAATGTAGGAAAAAATGAAGAAGGAAGAAGGAAGTTTGATCTAAGTACTCTACCAGATGAGGCTGATGGAAGAAAGGTTCTTATTGCCAAATTTGAACTAACATATTTACCTGCATATTAGTTTGGTAGTGAGGATAGAAAGTTTAAATTTTATACCACAATGCTTGGGAGACCAATCCATGTTCAAAAGAAGATAAATTTGAATTTTCTTGATAAATGCAAATCTGATATCCGATCTATGTTGAATTATCAAGGATGGACTGAGTTGATAGAATAGGAGGCACCCATACACAAAGAGCTAGTTCTCATTTTCTATTTCAATTGGAAACCTAATTCTTATGAGTCAATGGTGAAAGGTGTGGAAATTAGCTTTGGAATATATGATTTATCACCTGAAGAACACCTTGGAGAAATTCTAGGAGTGCTAGCCATAGAAGATGAAGATGAGTTGAAGAAAGAAGAAATTTTCAACAACTTGTCCACAAGCATAATTTCCACATCTGCTCACACATACATGAGGATAAAGGACTTAACCATTGAGCTTAGGATGATAATAAAAGTATTAGAAAATATGTTTAGACCTAAGCTTAGAGGAACAAAACAGGTGACAGCAATGGAAGCCAAAGTATTATGGAAAATATATAATTATCCAAAAGCCAGCCTACGAAAACTAATGTTCATTGCATTTGAATACATGCCACAGAGAAAAAATCATATAGTTCCATATGGAGTGTGGCCAACTCGGATCTTTGAGCATTTTCATATTCCTCTGAATGGGGAATCTAGTCTGCATATGTCATCTCTCGAAAAGGATTGGTTAGGAGAAATACCATTGAAGAGAATGGGAATCAAAATTTCAAACTATGTTGCAGAGTGAAGAACAAGAACAAGAAGAAAAATAAGCACCATTCCATGAGGAAGAAGAAGTGGAGGAAATAGGTGAAGAGGATTAGCTAGCTAACATGGATAGTTCCATTGCAGACAGACAAACTTCACCTTCTAGAACCCCACCTAAAGTCATCATTACCAAATCATCTACATATGCATTGCTATCTTTAGAACTGAAGGAATAGAGAAAGGAGGTAAGAGAATTAAGAAAAGAGTTAAAAGAAGAATTAAGTGATTTGAAGAGATCATAGGAAGAAACAACAAAGAAGATAGACATTCTTCTCTCACATTATGAAACACCTTAGTCTTCACATAGAGTCAACCACTTCATCTACTATTCGAACCCATGACACCTAGGATGATCCAAAACCAACCTTTCCAATAGAGGAGCTTATGTCTACACGAGATACTACGTAGGGAGGGTTTGCTTCACCTATGCCTCCCATCAATCTTCATGTCTATACTTCAGAATTCTTTTAGGGTTGCATGTTTTGGGGGGAAAAAAGTGTTAATGAAGACATTGTATGTTCTAAAATTTTGTGATAACTTGTATGACTACCTTTATGATTATTATAAATAGATGATTAACAACTATTTACATCATAAAGTTTAATAGTCCTTTAACAGTTGTTTCATAGTTCCGTTATAAGGTTTGAAATTACTATTGATGAATTAATATTTCTTTGTTATGATCTTGATGAATGCAATGATAAATGCTTGACATTTGCTTACATTTTTTTAATTTTCAAAATACAAAATTGCATAATGTTTAAATGTTACCTCTTAATATATCTTTATTTTACTTATTGATGAAAATACTTTTCATTCTAGGTTTATGGCAACCATTTCTAGAAGAACTTGAAAAGCATCTGACTTAGGCATTTTTAAATGTTAATGAAAATATATTCTCTCCATGGTATCCAAAGTACCTTTATGAAAATATCTAAATAAATCTTGTTTTCACCTTGATTAATACCTACCTTTCGATTGATTCAATGATCTTGATCAACATTTGTTTTAAAGTTCAAATGATATATTTCGTTATGAATCCAATAATTTGTCAAGGGATAGATCAACAGCATTCTTATATTTTTGGAGCTTGCCTTTGTTGATTGATGAGTCTTCAATGAGCTTTATTTAATATCTAAAGGGTTGCACATAATATAAATGAGTATATTCTATTTCATGATCATCACTATGCTTGGAATGGATCCAACCAATGGCAAACATGCTCCTTCATGTTTGTACCCTTTTAAGAACCCAACAAGACCGAGGGAGCTTTATCTTTTGATTACAATTACAAAACCCTTTTGCTTAACCTTTTTGATGTTGACAAAAAGGGGGAGAAGAATTCAGGATTATGACTTCGTCTACAATGACTTATACATCAATGAAGAAACTATATAATGTCATGATAATAAATCATCAAATTCCAAAGAATTATAAGTTTAAATTACATAGGGGGAGTTTGCAAATACAAAAGAATCATTAGCACATTCCTTAAATGTCCCAAGTCTTCAAGTTTTGTCATCATTAAAAAGGGGGCGATTGTTATGCTTATTGTATATGATTTTAATGACAACAAAACTTATTTATGACTTGATACGCTAATGATAATTTTAGTTTAGGAAGCCTAAAATGAAGACAAATATGCTTAGCATAAATAATCATTATTGCAATATTTTGAATGTAAGCATATTACATAAATTATTTTAAAGAATGAAGAATTTATCATGATCCGTAGTGCATTAACCTTATTTATTATTTGTTGGATCATAGATATATCATGTGCTTCATGGAATTTATCACTTTAAGCTTTAATTGAAAAATATAATATGTGATTTATCCATGTTTTACAACTTGTGAAAATCATGTATGGATAAAAATAGTTTGATAAGTGTGCTTCATAAAATATATTCTTTACATGAAAAGAAATTTTTCTTAAATGATTTATCCATGCTCTAACTTATATATATTATATGTGGAAAAATGTATCTAGATTTATGATGAATAATGTCCAAGTTTCACAAATGGCAAAGTGCAGAAATGTTGAGTATAGCACAAGTGCAAAAATTTTGAGTGCAGGATTGCAGCGGCTTGATGCAGGTACCTACGGATATCGCTTGTCACCCATAGATGAAGTACTTCACCTAAAGAAGCTGCCTGCCGGTTCACCTACTGCCCACCCATATCGCCTATGCCATAGTCACTTAGCGCAACCACCTATGGTACCACCTGTGAGTAGACAAGAAGATAGATGCGAGAGTTTTTGCATATATCTGACCATTGTTGCATAGAGCAGCCGCCTACTATATCGCCTGGAGGACAATCATTTGGCATATTCGCCTGCCACTACCACTTGTTGACTTCTAACATTCAAAAATTTGAACGTTGCAAGCCTCAAAATTGCTTCCCACTCTTTCTAACAATTATATTTTTGAATATCTATTTAAGAAGAAGCTAAGGGATAATTCAAGGTTGAAGAATCAAAGGGATTGAGTTTGAAACTTTCCACAAATCTTTGCATCTCTAGGCTAATTGCTTTAAACTTCAAATATCATTTAGGAGCTTCATTTTTCTGTATCCATTCAATGCCTACTTTTTCCATATATCCAAGGGAGATCTTATGTGCTACAAAGAGTTAATCAAAGATCAAGACTTCAAGGAGATTATCAAGGAGCTTGACGACTTTAGAGCTTCAAAGAGTTTTTACTCCAAGTGCTGTCAAGATCAAAGAGCTTCAATGCCACATCAACACTACATTAAGAGAGTTTGAAATTCTTGTAATGTGCTTATTATGTTATCATTTATTTTTGTGCTTTAACTGTGTACTTATCAGCCTGGACAGAGGCATATCATTATACACAAAATCCTATAAAGGTAGAGTTTTTGGTTAACTCATGAAACTAGAGTTATGCCCCTTGGAGCTAGAATTCAAAAAAGTGCTGGGAGTACTAGTTATACCCCTTGGAGCCAAAATCCAAAAGAGTGCTGGAAGCACTAGTTATACCCCCTGAAACTGAAATCCAAAAGAGTGCTAGGAGCACTACGTTTATGCCTCCTAGAACTGAAATTTAGAAGAGTGTTGGGTGCACTACTTATATTTCTACTATTTGATATAGTGAAACCTAAGACACAAGGAGAGTGTGCTCTTGGAAGAGTGGATGTAGGGACAGGGTGGCCAAATCACTATAAAAATTTTATTGTTTGTATGTTTAATTGCTTTACTCTTTATGCACTTTATTTCTTTATTATTCATCTCATATTGTATAGCACACAAGCATGAAAAAAAGGGAATTGATTTCATAGGGGTTAAGCAATAATTTTTATAAACCCAATTTACCTCTCCCCTCTTGGGTTAAGCCACCTTCTAGGAACCAACAAGACCCGCCCCCCTCCCTCTCTTGAGCCACCATGAGCTTGAGACCAACAATTGGTATCAGAACAGACTTCACTTGTTATTTCTTACATATCGGTCTATATAATTTGTGAAAAGATCCCAATGGCTATCTACTTCCACAACACTTCAGCTGAGAGTCAATCCACTTCCAAACCCTCACTATTCGATGGCACAAACTATAAGTATTGGAAGATGAGAATAAAAAACTTTTTGATTGCCATAGACTATCAATTATGGCTAACTATCAAAGATGGGATCATTGTCCTAAATACAGAAGATAAGTATAACGTTGAGGACATCCAAGCAGTTGAAAAAGATGCCAAGGCAAAGAACTGCCTTTATTGCGCCCTTACACCCTTTGATTTTGACAAGATTTTCTCTTGTGATACTGCCAAGGAAAACCTAGGATAAACTGTAGTTTGCATAGGAAGGAACAAAACAAGTGAGAAAAACTAAAATAAATCTTCTTGTGTAGGAATACAGATCTTTCATCATGAAGGAGATAGAGTCAATTTCAAATATGTTTGGAAGATTCCTAAAGATAACAAATGGGCTATAGAATCTAGAAGAGAAATATGAATAGCCCAAGTTGGCGAGGAAAATACGAAGGTCATTATCAACACAATGGATGCCTAAAGTAATAACAATTAAGGAAGCAAAGAACTTGGACACTATGAGCCTAAAAGAGCTCATGGGTTCTCTCATGAATCATGAGGTATTGATGGAACAGAAAACTATAGAAGATCCCAAGGGCAATAAGACAATTGCCCTTAGAGCTGAGTCAGAAGCTTATAACTCCCAAAGTGAAGCATTAATAAGCAGAGATGATGATGAGAATATGTCAATGATCACATGAAGATTTAAGTCCATGTTGAAGAAGAAGAAATTTGGGAGTAGTTCAAGAAATAATTCAAAAAGAAAAGTCAAATATAAAGTCTCCCACGTACTACAATTGTGGGAAGACTAGGCACATGAAGTTTGACTAGCCAAAACCTGATAAGAAGCAAAGTGATAAGCAAAAGAAGTACAACTCATACTTTGACAAGAAAAACAACGACAATAACAATCACAATAGAATCAACAGAAAATTTGAGAAGAAAAAAAAGGCACTCAGAAGTTCGTCAGTAAGAACTTCACAATAAGCTCAGAAGAAAAATATACATTCAGAAGTAAATCAAAAGCAATATAGAATAACATCTTTGCACTCAGAAGTTCGTCAGTAAGAACTTTAGAAATAATTCAGAGAAAGCTTATGCATTCAAAAGTAATACAAAAGTAATACAGAATGACGTCTTTGCAATCAAAAGTTCATTAGAAGAACTTCAAAAATGCTTCCAAGTCTTAGAGCTATATCAGAAGAATTTCAAAAGTAACTTCAAAAAGCCAAGATTCAATAAGCATATTAGAAGCAGAATTCATACTTCAGAAAAACCTTAAAAGTTTTTCAGAAGCTCTTCAGAGGCATCCTCAAAAAGCCAAAACTCAAGAAATTAATCATAAACAGAATTCAGTCATTCAGAAACACTTCAGAAGTTTCTTAAAAGCAAAAACATGACTAATGAAAGTGTCAGATACCAAAATCAGCCTTCAAAAGAATCTGAAGTGATCGACCTTATAAATTCCATTGTTGCCATAGCACAAAATTTCAAAAGAAGAACTTCAGAAGTTCTGCATTAAGTGCACAATGATAATTGATAGGTAGTTGAACCTCAAAAGTTCTAAATACTAATCTCAGAAGTTTTGAAGCTAGACAGAAAAAGAAAATCATCACAAAGCTTTAAATCCCCTTTTTCAAATAGTTGGAAAGCTACTAAAAACAATCATTACAGCTTAGATGTCTTCCATAACTTATAAAAGGAAGAGTCACACATCTGGGAGAGTTGCTAAGAAATAAGGGAAAAAGTTGAACAAAATTTACTAAAGCATTTACTAAAGTTTGCCCAAATTTAACTTCACGAGATCAGCTCCATTGTGCTACATTCTAAAAAACATTCAAAGTAAATCATTCAATGACATTTGGAGTCTAATATTTATTATTCTTTACTACTATATTTATTATGTTTTTATCACTACACTTAATATACTCTGCATATCAAAAGGCATTCATTTCTGTAAATGTTTATTTATTATTTTCTCATTTATAAGCAAGGGGCTTGTATCTTATAATGAACAATAAGCAGGAAAACTTACTAAAATTAAATAAGTTATTGGAAAGCTTTGAAAACCAATAAGTGTTAGTGGGACCTGAGCTTAGCAAGAGACGCTAACTCAGAGAAGTTTAGTAGGTACCTAGGTTAAGGGTCGAACCACTATAAAAATCATTATCTCAGTGCACTATGTGATCTTTTCTATTTTATTTAGCACTACCTTTTGTACTTGGCTAAAATTTTTAAAGGCTTAATTCCTCCACCCCCGCCTCCACGCTCATTCTTAAGCCACCATTAGCTATGGACCAACATATCTACTATAGTCATCAACAATAACATAATATATGCATAATATTTTCCTTCAAGACTCCTAGTTCTTGTTAGTCACACTAAGTCCATATTTAGCAACTAAGGAGGCTTAGTTGTGTACACTTCATTGTTTGATTTGAAAGACTCTTTTTTCTACTTTCCTCTCATGCAAGCATCACAAAAGTGTCCTTTATCAAATTTCAGTTCAAATAAACCAACTATGAGATCTTTTTGATGTAGTCTTTCTATTATATTTTTGTTGACATGTCCTCGTCTTTTATGTCATAGTAAAGACTCATCATGACCAACAAGACACTTGGCTTGGATATCAAATAAATCTACTATATACACATTTCCATGTCTCTTGCCTAGAACTACAACCGAGTCATGCTGATCCAAGACTAAACAAATATGAGATTCAAACATAACCTTGTATCTACTATCCTAGAATTGGCTAATAGTCAATAGGTTATGCTTTAATCCCACTACAAGCAAAATATCAGAAATAACAGTAGAATGTGGTTGGTTGACCTTACCAACCCTAACCACTCTATCTTTCTCATTGTCTCCAAAGGTTACTATTCCACCATTTTTCTCTTTCAACTCAGTGAACAGCTCCTTCTCCCCTATCATGTGCCTTGAGCAACCATTGTCAATGTACCAAATGCTGCTTCTTGTGGCTCTCAGAAACACCTGCGATGACAAGATCAGGTTTTATTTTTTATACCCATTTGAGAATGAGTCTAGGGGGGTTAGTGGCAACAAATTTTGGTACCCACTGCTTTTTGGGTGCCACTAATCTGACATTAAGAGACTAAGTAGCATTTACTATTTCTGCTCCATCTTTAGAAACCCAAACCATGGTTTGTTTGGTCCTTTAGTTTCTTCTAGAATTATAATTCTATTTCTTTTGTTGTTGACTACCTTTTTTCTTAGGTTTCATTCCCAACAAGGTGGAGGCCAAGGTTTTTTTAGGGCATTGTTTTTTGCCTTAACCTACTCAAGGTCATTCATGGTAGATTATTTACTCTTGAGCAAATTGTTTTCATCTCTCAATATGGAGCATTCATAGGTCATTTTAAACAAATTCTTTTTAGTCTCCTTATACTTGGCTTTCAAAGCATTGAAATTAGCATACGAACTTTTTAATTCATCTAGAAAATTATAAGATTCAAGTTCAGAAGTTGCTTCATCTTCATGAATAGCTATGAAGCTGATTCCGGTGTGGTAGTCTTTTTTTATCTCCTTTTGTTGTTGACAGCTTACTGAATTTTACTTCAAGTTCATTCTCACTTCAAGTTCATTCTCACTATCACTGGCACTCTCATGTAATATGCTTTCAAGAGCTCCCCAACTAGCATATGCCTTCTCTCAAATTTCTTGTTACTACTTTTATTATCGTTCTTCTTCTTAAATGTAAGAATTGTATTTCTTCTATTGTTTCCCTTGCTTTTTAGCTAGTTCTTGGTAATTGAATTTCATGTGGCCAGGCTTGCCACTATTGTAATAGGTGGGAACTTCTTTTCTCTTATCCTTACTTCCGAAGTTTCTAGAATTGCTTCCAGTTTTCTTCTTGAAAATGGCTTGGATTCTTCTACTGAACATTGCCATGTGATCATTGTCAACTCCACTTGTGGAGGCTTTACTTTGGGATTCATTGTATAATTTTGCTCTCAGAATGATGGTCTTCTTTCCCTTTAGATCTTCAAGAGCCTTCTACTTCATCATTACTTCATCGGTTATAAGCGAACCCATTAGCTCTTCAATATTCATTTTGTCTAGGTCTTTTGCCTCCTGGATTGTTGTGATCTTTATCATCCATTGTCTTGGAAAAAATTTCAAGATGTTGTTCACCATCTTGGGCTCTTCATACTTCTCACCCAAGTTCTTTAGGCTATTGGTTATTCTTTGAAACCTCCCAAACATTTCTAAAATGGTTTCTGATTCTTACATTTGGAAGGACTCGTATTCTTACACTAAAAGATTTATTTTGGTCTCTTTGACATAGTTACACCTGATTAGTACCTTCATGTGCAACTTTTAGTTTGTCCCAAATCTCCTTTGTAGAATTGTATGATGAAATCTTTTCAAACTCATACTACGATAATGCATAGTAGAGGCTATTTTAGCCTTGGCATTTCTTTCTACTAGTACAACATCCTTTGTGGTATAATTATCTTCTGAGTTTGTAACAGTCTTGCCATATTTGATAATTTTCCAAAACTTATAGTTAGTGGCTATCAAGAAATTTTGCATATATATTTTCCAATACCCATAATTGGTGCCATCAAAATATGAGGGTTTGGAGGTTGACTGTCCTTTGATCATGGTGTTGTGGATTGTATTGGACATTGGGATCTCTTCAATCAATTAAATTATCTAGTAATAAAGATTAATTATTGAAGCCCATTTTGATACTAATTATTAGTCTCATTCTAGAGGTAGCTCAAGAGAAGTGGATGAATTGAGCTTTTGAAAATTATGACCAAATTAAAAATCATAGATCACATAGCACAAAGCACAAGAATTTTTATTGTGGTTCAGCCCAAACACAGTACCTACTCTACTCCCTAAGTCAGCCTTTCTTGTTACACTTAGGTTTCACTAAAAACCTGTTATTTTTCCAAGCTCATATATAAACTTTACAAACATTGGATTCCAAGCTCACCAACAAACTTTACACTTATTAATTTTCAAGTTCACCGATAAACTTATACAAATACAATCAGCAAGCCCCTTACTTGTTGTCCTAGATAACAAATAAAAAGTACAATAGAAGTGCTTATTACTAAATGTTTACAAAATCGAACCGGAGGTTAAACTATTTGAGTGTCCAATTCTGGTTCAATCGGTGGAGAAAACCAGTTTGGACCAGTGATGTCAGCATGCTATAATTATGATGTAATATTTATTTTTCTTATTTAATTTTAAAAAAAATTAAAATATATATTTAAATTTTTAAAAATATATTTACCTAAAATGTATAATAAATAATCTAAGATAAATAAAAACTCATCACATATATATATAATTAATCAAAATAGCATGATTAAAGTGATGTAATAATAAGAAATTACTAACCTCAATGGATTTAAAACCTTAGGCCTTGACTTGATTCAACATTACAAAGTCCAATCTTTCCTCCTCTTTTATGCCATTAGAATTCTAAAATAAAAATATACCTAAAAAATAAAAAAGCAAATATACTATTAATCTCATCATTTATTTAAAATGAAATATGAATGCATTGATAAAAGTTTAAAAAGATTCCAAAGATAACCATGAAAGTCAATCCATCAAATATTACATATTTACATGTCTAAAATTACACTAAACCATACTAATTTCAAATCATCACAAAAAACTTGTTTCATAAAGTTTACATATCAATCATTACTCAATCAAATACAAAATAACATGATAGGGAAATTAAGATAACTTTCTTCAAAGTTCTTCAGCTCCAACAATTTCATCTTCTTGAATAATCAGGTTCCCTAAGAATGGAAAAGCAATATCAAATTATTAAACACTATCTCTTATCAAATTGAAAAATTGATTATAAAGTTACTAAAATAGTAAATCAATATCAAAATCCTCATCTTCTCTTGTAATGGTTGAAGAACTTTCTGGTAAGTCCTCTTTAAGGCACTCTTCAATATCTACATTAACAAGTACAGTTTCTTATTCTTCAACGATCCAATCATCAATCGCATCAATATCCTCTAAATAAATTGGATCAATTACTTGTTTCCTCTTGTTGTTCCTAAAATCAAATGGTAGTATGATGTAATTAAATTCAAAGTGTTGCATGTAATTACAAATAAATTATAAATAATATATAACATCAATCTTACCTATTCATCAAACGCAAGTTATAATGAACATATACATGAGCACTTAATCTTTGATGCTCTAATTTATTTTTTTTCTTGGTATGTATATGTTCAAACACACTCTAATTGCGTTCACATCCCGAAGAACTACATGTTTGACTTAAAATTTTAATGGTCATTCTTCTCAAATTTGGAGTAGAGGTCCCATATAATTGCCCCATTCAACTACAAAAAAAGTTTCAAGTGTAAATGCACTTAACACATAAAATACACTTCTAAAAAAGAAAACATCATATTTTCAATCAATTTACCTCGATCCATATTATAGTGTGCTTTAATAGCTATTGACCTTTCAAAATCATCTAAAGCATTAGAATAGTGCATCATCTTCTTATGTAACTTGAATCCTAAGTCATCATCACCATGTGCCAACCTCTCCAAGCAATCAAGAACTTTTGAACATATGCTCACATTTGTCTCTTCACTCAAATGATAATAGAACATTGGGTTAAACCAAAAGCTTGCTAAATGAAGGGGATGCTTAAGCATAATTTCCCACCAATCATCAATGACATCAAGGAATGGTTGAGCATGCACCTTAAATTTCAAAAAGCTCTTTTTAACAACAAACTTTGCTCTACGCATACCTTCAAAGATGTATCCCATTGCAAGCTATTCATCACTATCCACCATCCAAAGAATACGAAGAAGTGGCTCAAATGTCGTCACAATCATGTAACATTTATCCCAAAAATTACTATTCTATGTTAAATTAGTAATAACTTTGCTTTTGTATTATTCCTCCATTTATTTCCAAGCTCAATCCATTCACTACTCACCATCATAACCCTTAATTGATCTTTACAATTCAAAAGGCTTTGAAGAGTAAGAAAATGTGTTGCAAATCTAGTGATGGTAGGACAAATAATTTCTTTTCCCTTTGTGAACTTCCTCATTAATGATAAAGAAGTTGTATGATTGTAGATAAAAGTACTAATAGACCATGTTATTTCAATAGCTACTTTTATCTCATCCATTTTTGTAATATTTTTAAGCATCAAATCAATACAGTGAGCTGCGCATAGTGTCCAAATTATAGATGGATACTTCTCACACAAATTTTGACCTACAAGCTTATAATTAGCTTCATTATCTATAATAATTTGAACAACATTGCACGGCCCAACCTCATTAATAACTTTCATAAATAACCCAGTAAGAAATTTCCCATTTTTGATATATTCAAAAGCATCAATTGATTTCAAAAATACAGATTATTGAGCAAAATATACTAAAAAATTAATCAATATCCTTCCTCTTTGATTTGTTCAACCATCTGCCATGATTGTACATCTAAAAGCCTTCCATTTCTCCTTCATTGAATCAACAACACTTTTAGGTTCTTTAACATTTTTTTTAATATCTTCTCACTCATTTGATAATATAAAGGTGGTGGAAAACCCACTCTAATTAACAACATAACTTTCAACATGGATTTCAAATATGGGGAATTAAACACATTGAATGGTATGCAAGCATCAAAAAACCAGTTGCTCATTTCCAAATATGCTTGTTCAATTGCATCTTTTTCTACCATAGCACATCTAATTGATGGTTGAACTCCTCTAGATGCTACTTTCACTTTTTGGAATGGAGCCAATGCATCTTTTCTATTTGAGTTTGGCTCTGTAGATATAATTTCAACATCTTCATCTATAGAATCCAATGATGGAAAGGAACTTCTTTTGGGGATTGACTGCTTCTTTTTCCCTTTTTCATGTGCAATATTCTCTAAATCTGTTTTGACATCCAATTGAACATGGAGAGGACCTTCTCACATGGTGCAATATCTCCTTGAATATTAGCCAAATGCTTTTTCATTCTATGTATCCCTCCCCCACTAAATACTTTCTCACAATAACAATATTTATACTTATTCTTTGCAATCTTCTACACATGATACCATGCAATATCTGTTCTTGCCCTAAATGCACTTGTAAGTGTGGAACAACTGCTTATAGCAGGATTGCATTGAGAAGCAAGGTTGGATTGAGAGGCAAACATGATCTAACACAGCAATCAATAAGCAAAGTAGCAAACACATTAAAACAACAATATATGAAAACAAATTAACATAACACCACATCAATCAGCAAGCAAAATTACACAACACATTAATAAATTCAATACATGAAAAAAATTAAATTTAAAATAAGGGTCTGTCATCTATGATTGGGCCTGTGACTATGTGTTTGTAACCATGAGGGCAAGAAAGCAAGGGGAGAGGGGGAGAGAGAGAAAAAGAGGGAGGGAGAGAGAGAGAAGAGAGAGGGAGAGAGAGGGAGAGAGAGAGAGAGGTGGTCATGGCTGTGTGGCACGCTGGGCAGGGGGAGGGGGAGAGAGAGAGAGAGAGAGACTAAGAGAGATAGAGAGACAGAGAGAGGAAGGGAGGGGACAGTTGTGG
>JAYJMB010058876.1:0-26926 GCA_036873735.1 Pouteria campechiana | reverse complement strand
AACAGTGCACTGACAGAACACCTTACCAAGTACCTCTCTTGAGGTTGATTAAAACCCAATGTAGTGATGTTATTTTATAAAAATAAAAATATTATGTTAACATAGATATATCTTAATACTATAATATCAAATTTCATGAATAAATTCCACTGTTTGACCCCTTAAAAAAATATGAATATTAAATACCCTGAAAATGAAATGCTAATAGCGTCCTACTCTTTTGAAATTTTGCTTTATTTTTAATCTTCTTAGTTTGAATTAATTTAAGATAAAATTTTTACATAAACTCTATTATATTATTTGGAATTGATGTAAAAATGTTTAGGTGCAAAAGATATTTATAATTTTATTTAACTTTTTCTCTTTATTGTTTCATATCTTAATTTTAAATTGATCAATTTACATTATTTTGATCGGGAAATTGGATCGAACATTTTTCATATTATTGAAAATCTACAAAAATATTTTAAATTCAATTGGATATTTATAAATTAGTAAATAAGAATTTTATTTTAGAAATTATGTACATGTATTCTACGCGCCCGAGAGTGCTAGTAAAATTTAGTATTGGCGCCTGATTGGCTCAGAGCCCAATGTGGCTCATTTATATATTTTATGATGGCCATGGGGCTAACTTGTGTTCGCTATATTGTGAGGAGTGACCTAGTTGGCCAATGGGCAGTTGTCTGAGCAGTCGGCGTGGCCGGGGGCTGCTATTGGCCTAGATGGCCTAATTACTATGATTGACCTTAGTAGCTTGTGTAGGCATATTTATGGAGAGCTGGTACTCTCGTGAGGCAATGAGGGCAGGGTGCCACTAGATATAGCAACCTGGCTATGTGGGCCAAGCAGGCTTCTAGCCAAGAGTGCCAGGATGGACCTCACGAGCTGAAGAGTGAAAGGTTAGTGTTCTGATTTGTGTGCATCTCAGGGTAGAGTGTGTGGATGCTTGTGGAGTAGGTGAATAATAGTAGTGCAAAAATAAAATTATGTAAAATGCAATGAGAGTATTAGGTTGAAAAATCTAATTATTATGCTTCATTATATTAATGAAAATTATTTATATATATATATGTATATATAAATAAGATATGAGATTCATTGATATATGTGTAGGATTTTCTGGCATGGGAGTGACAAGTCATGTTTGGAGATGTGGATTATGAAGCAGATCATTCTGAGGTAAGTAGGCTGTGTAGGTTTGCCTGTATTATTGGGTGGGGATAATGATTATCTCTTGAGTGATTCTATAATGAGCTTATATGTGAATATATGAATTGATAGTTATATATGTGACTTAAATGGGATTGTCAATATCCCATTTCTTATTGCATGCAATGTGAATATGTATGAGAATTGAGATTAGTAAAAATCCCTAAATGCTATGATGTGTGTATGTCTTTGATTGTTATATAATAAAAAGTTATGATATTTTATGTTAATGTATAGTTTGGGATGGGATAGAATATATTCCCTACTTATAATTGCTATTGTTATTCTTGTATATGGATGTTTGAATTAAGGGATCGTAATTATGCCATGAATGTAAATCATAATATATGCATATATGTTATGTATATGTGTGATTTGGGATAAATGATTATCCCAGAGTGTATAGTTTACTTTAGAATGTGTAATTAATGTTATATTCTAAATGTTGTGACATGTTGAGATGTTGTATTAAGTTTGAAAATGTATCTATTTGGATTAGTGCATGGGATACCTTATGGATCCCTATTTACTTGGATGGATGAGATTTTGTTGATTTTTGTTAAATTATTGATTGCCAATCTACTTGCGGAGTCTATTTAGACTCACCCTCGTTTTATTTTTTAAGTTGACAAGTCAAGTCCAGAAGAAGCAAGATTGGTAAGAAAGTATAATAGTTGAATTTGTAATTTTGGTATATGGTAATTGGGAAATTCCCATCTTATGTATGTTGAAATTGTAATTAATTTATGTCTCATAATGTATAATTGTAATTTATAGTCATATCAATGTAATATTGTAGTGTTAGGTGTATGGTGTATTTGGAATGAAAATTGTATGGTGGTGTGGTGGATTCATTGTCATCATGATGCAACCGCGGTCTTGGAGGAGCCTGTGGAGTTATAAGGATGTTGTGTGGATGACTGGAAAAATATTAGAGTGTATAATTTTACTTTTATGAATTATAATAAAAAAAAGTATCATAATATGTGATGAATGGTTGTATAGGTGGATAGCCCTATTTTCAAGGGAGACTCTGTCAAATTTTCTGTAGATTTATGGTGTAAAATGGAGTAACGGCCCTAGGAGGGCAGGGCGTTACACCGAGTCTGGGTTCTATATCCGAAAAATGGCTTTCCACTTCTAGCATCTTAGCTTCTTTCTCAACAATGTCCAAATTGATTATATGTCCAAAATTGGTCATGTGATGTCCGAACTTGCTTCTTTTGTGTCCGACTTTTAGCTCAAGTCCAAAACTTAGATTTCTTCTTCATTTTGAAGCCTTAATCTTTGTCTAACTTTGGGCATAAGTCTAAGTTGTAAAGTCCCATAATATGGCTTGACCTAAGAGAGGAGGGCTGAATTGGGTTTATAAAAATTCACTACTTAACCCCTATTGAACCATTTCCCTCTTTTCGAGCATGTATGTGGTATGTTGTAAAATAAATAATAAAATAGTAACATGCATGAAGGATAAAGCTAATAAATAAACCCACACAAACAACATAATTTTTATAGTTGTTCGGAAACCTCATCCCTACATCAACTCTTCTAAGAGCACACTCATTATGCTTTAGGTTTCACTATATCTCATATAATGAAAATACAATAGTGCTTCCAACACTTTTCTAGTTTCCAGCTATAGGGGGCATAAACTAGTGCTCCCAATACTCTTCTAGTTTTCACTAGTACGCCAGGAAACTCACAGGTTTTAAAGATCACCAGCAAAATTGGTGGTTTTCCTGAACTCAAGTTTTGAATATCACCAGCAAACTTGATAGTTTTCTAAAGCTCACCAATAACTCTCTGGTTTCAAGTTTATCAGAAAATTTATACACTTTTGCATAGTATTTTACTCAAGCATATGGGAAGATTTGATCTCTTGATAGCTCTATATAATACAAATATCTTCCCATAATGTAAAGAAAATGACCATAATAATCTGAAGGTTAAAGCTCATTAAAGATAACTAAAGGTTAAGCTCGTGGCCATGGGTGAAAAAATTTGTAAAAGATTAAGCTCTATTGAAAAGTGTTCCTTCACTACGTTTGAATTGTCCAACTCATCTCCTTAAATAGATTTTCAGAAACTTGATCATTGCAGAGGAGTATGTTGGAAAGAATGCAGGAATGAGAGCATCTTTGAATGTAATAGACCATTGTGATTTCTGTCATTAGGGTGCATGCCTTCTGATTTGTCTTGAACAACTACAACATCGTTCTGAGAGGAAGAGAAGGTGTTTTAAAAGATATTCCATGTTTGACTTATCATAGCTAGAAAACCTATAATGCCACTTATTACTGAAAATAGTGACTGAAATGAGTCTGCACAATGAAAGCACGAGTGTAGATGTCATTTAGATACAAGTTGCATAAATTAATTAACCTTGAACAAGTCACGACCTCTCTCTGTGTCATTCATAAATCTTGGATGAATTCTCCCTTGAATTATGTCTATCAATCTAACCCCTGTGAATGTGAGTTGTCTATAATAAGTAATAGACATATTTTGGCACCATAGATGAGGTTGAACTGGTCTATAGACGAATTCAGCTTTGTCTTTTCGTCTGCTCAACAAAACAAAGTAAGGTATTCTTTTGTTCCACATTCATCTATAGTAAGTGATGCAAAAATTCTGCTAGCGCAGACAAAGTCGAACTGATTTGGCTCAGATGAATTATCTCTCCACATTGTCTTTTGATTTGTCTGTAGTAAGTTACACGCAAATATACTCATAAAGTGAAGTCTAATTTGTCCAAGTAGCTACTTTGTCTATGTAGCTTTGTCTATGCTTACTGTGCCACTTCCTGATTTGTCTAAGCTACTTTATCGGTGTGGCCTTTATTCTTTTGGTCACACACAAATTAGGATAAACTTGGTAGATAAGACAAAGTTCCTTCATGATATATGCATTTGTTTGAGCCACTAATGGAGTTTGTATTTGCAACTTCTTACTTACTCCATTCTTGATTTGTCTGTCTTTACTCAGATGAAGTTGCATCTAATTCTTCTTTTAATATTGCCTTCTTTTTCTCAAACTAATTCTTTCTTTTACCTTTGTTAGTCAAACAAAGTCTCGTCTTTGTGCATGATTGTCTGAGCCTTTGGTAAGATGAAGTTCTTGCTTCTCAGCTTCTTCATTTTCATTTTTCTAAGCTCTTGATGAGGTATCTTCTTCTTGCTTTGTCTCAAACAAATTTTTGCTAATGTAATCTTCAATTTAATTCTTCTGAAACATAGCAGCTGGTTGAGGTAGTTGATTAAGGTTCTACAGTTAGAAGTTTTTGCACTTGCTACATTGTTAATATTCAAATACATCATTTAATCAGAATGTATTTATCCTTATGTAATTTCTACATGTTGCAGAGCAAGGATAACATACATCTTTATCACCTTATTATAATATCCCAATAAAACATAGTGCAAACATATAATTCACCATATTAATGATTAAGTGCATTATTAACATATGCTTGCATAATTTAAACTTTTATAAACCTGCACACATTATATGCATATTTGTTAACAATTCAGCACATATATTATTTCATCTTAATATAAGTTTTATTATCATCAAAATCACAATAAACCTAATAATCTTCCTCTTTATGATAATGACAAAACTTTGAAGACTTGTGATTAGAATTTTACCGATTTGTTAAAAATCTCCCCTTGAATAGTTGACTCTTATAATTCTATGAGGTTTAGCACTTTTGTTTTATTTTCTATCTCTCCCCCTTTTGTCTAAATTAAATCTCTCAATTTTATCTTTTTTCTTTCTCACAAGTCTCTTACATTTCTCTCCCCCTTTTAGTCAAACAAAAAAGGTTCAACACATCCTTATTCTCTTCATTCATTCATTCTTCTCATCCTATCTTATTCAGTCTCATATTGCTAATGTTATTACTCCCCTTGTCTCCTAGAGCCCTTAATTATTTTTCTCTTTTTCTCCATCACATAATTCACTTATTTTCCATAATTAAAAAGGTTTAGCACATGCTCTTTAATCATATTATTCAATTCATATAATGTATAAACATGAATTTGAGATAAGATAAATTTTCATCAATAAAAGGCACAATTTGATGCTATTGGCAACATTCAAACAATAGACTGTGTAAATAATTTTCAAGCATAATCATGTGTCAAACATATTTGTGAAATGCATTATGATTTTAATACGGCTTTCAAGGATATAGTTGAAATTTTAACCATGTAAAAAAATTTTAAGCATGTATCATTGAACATATTATTCATCAAAAAATATGATTATTTCATATTAGGACACCGAATTAATATTAAAAAATAATTTCATGCAAACAATATGGTGACAATGCATGATTCTAGCTTAATGGGTTTAATCTTACATCCTTGTTTTAAATATGTGTCCACTTATCTTTCATTTATGCATCTAACTGTCATTATTATCAAGAAAGATAGTTAGGAAATTTAATGACAATGTCAATAGGTTACTTAGGAAGTGGAGAGACACTTTGTATTCTCTCTCATGTATAAAAAAGATTAGGAACAAGATGACATTTCAACAATTATCAAAGAAGTCTTAGTGTCATCAAATTCTTCTTCGAAGCAAGTTCAAGCTAAAGATGACAATGCAAATTTCAAGACTGTAGAGAAAATTCAGTTTCTTCATAACAGAATCAAACAATTAAAGGAAGATTTGTTTTGCATCAGGGGTAATACTATTCATTTTGAACATCTCCTAACCAAGAACTTTGTGGCTTATATGGAAGCCATAGATCGCATCAAGAATTTGGAGATGAAATTAGCCAAAGCTTATCAAAGGATTGATGAATTAAAGATGATTGTTGGTATTTTGGCTGAGTAAACAATTTTATTTTCTTTTGTCTCTTTTAATGGTTTGGTCTTTCAGATGTAGTTTTGTGACTTCTAAGGATTATGTTCTATTCTCAATAATTTCCAATTTCCTTTTCTTTGATGAAATTTTATGCTTGTGATGTTGAATTATGTTTTGTGTTTTATAAGCGCATTCTTCTTCAAACATTATATATATGATTAAAAGGATACAAATAGTTTTTAAGCATATTTTATTTATCAAAATCATAATTCTTACATAGAGAACACCAATCTAATATTTTAAAGTAGTTTTATACAAGAAATGATTAACACCTAGGTGAAAATGCATGATCCTATTTAATCCTGTTTTGGACTCTAATGTACAAGGATTTATTCCATGTTTGTGCTTCCAATGTATCTCTTCTATTGTTTTTATGAAGAAGATGATTACTGAGATTTGAGTCAAAGGATTAATATGTCTCTTGGGAACTAGTTGTGACTCTATGTATTCTCTACTTCGTCTATATTAGATGACTGCAAGTTGAATAGATGATATACGAAATTGAGAGGTGGACAAAGATGAAGCAAGGTAGGATTGAGGGAAATAACCAGATTTGTTTTTTTAAAGAAGAAGTGAAGCATTTGAATGAAGAATTGAGATATGCCAAGAAGGCAAATGTCTATTTAGATCTTCTTTTGACTAGTCATTGCATAGCTTATGAGGATATTATGGGTCAAGTTGTAGCTTTGTAGAAGGAGTTATTTGAGGCTCAACAAAGGATTGATGAGCTAGCGATAGTTATAGAGGTTTTGAGGAAGTAGATGTTTTTAATTTTCTTTTCCTTGTTGTACTAAACTAAGTGGATTATTATTATTTTCTTGAGAAATCTATTCTAGTTTTCTTTTCATGTTGAGTGGTATGCTCATGAGTTTTATCTTTATGTATAAATTCAAATTCTTTTTAAGTGATAAGGCTTTTAAACATTATTACAAAAGGAATGACTAGAAATGGAATTCCTATTTGAGACCTTAAATTGTAAAGTTTCCTTAACAAGCTTGATGATGCCTTAGGACTGTAGTGACATTAGAGTTTGATCATTAAGACTTCATTAAAAATTTCAGAATGATTTGGCTCAAGCAATAAAATTATACCAATTTAAATCCAAGGTAATTTATTCAGAAGCATCTCAAATAGCAATGAAATATATAATAAAGTTAGATAACTTATCTCTTTTGGTGCTTTCTTTCATGAATTTCTCATTTGAGCTCATAAGCATTGTTCTCAGTCTTGACTAATTGTTCAACTTCTGCTATTTGAAGTTCTTGATGCTGCATCTGAAGTTTGATATTATCTAGGATAGGATTTTAATTTGTTCAATCCTTTTCTTGCATCCAAAACTTAAACTCGTTGGCTCATTGCTTGAATTTGTGAGCTAAGAAGAATGTTTTGATTTTTAATTATTCTCATTCTTTTTCTTTGCTCATTTCAAGCTTTCTTGCACATACTTAAGAAATTCTTGCACTTTTTTTTATTAATAAGCTCAAATAGATATGAACATGTATTGCCAGTTTATTAGTGCAAAGAGTCATTTTAGCCACAAAAGTATATGGTAAGCAATGCAAAGCAGTTTTCATGAATAAACAGGATAAGCATTTTGCTTCAATCATATTTAAACTAGCATAGTTATGAATGATAATTAACTTTATATGCTAGATCAACTCAGTTTTGCCTTTAATGATTTTCAGCACAATCATTTAGTTTTGTTATTTTATACTTTTACTCTGTTTTGAGTTATATATCTTTTAGGCATTCTTATCTCTTTAAGTTATTTATTATTTGAATGTTATTTATTTTCTTATTTCTAATTTTCTTTAGAAATTTTATTTTACGTTTTCAGAGCTTTATTTATCCTAGTATGAATGGGGAGCTTGTAAAACCAACAAATGTTATAGTGGAACTTGAATTCTGTAAAGAAGACTGACTCGGAGAAGTAGAGTAGAAACCCAGAAAGGGCCGAACTATAATAAAAATACTGTGTATGTGCTACAAGTTACTCTCCTTTTAATTTTAACAATATATAATAATTTTTTGGGTAAAATTTTTATAAGTTCAATTAACCCCCCCCCCCCCCCCCCCCCTCTTGAGCTAATATTTAGTTAGGGACCAATAAGTAGAATCAGAGCAGGCTTTAGTAAGTTAATTTTAAATACCAACATATTAACTTTTGAAGAGATTGAAATGGCCAGTATGTTCCAAAACACATCTGCAGAAGGGTAATCCACTTCCATACCTCCACCTTTTGATTAAACTAATTATGGGTATTGGAAGATGGGGATGCGAAACTTCTTATCTGCCATAAATTACCAATTATGGCTCATAGTTAAGAATGGTAAGAATCTCACAAACACAAAAGATAAATACACACCTAAAGATATTCAAACAGTAAAACATGATGCTAAAGTAGCGAATTGTCTCTACTATGCACCATCTTCATCTAAGTTTGAAAAGATCTTGCTTGTGACTCAGCCAAAGAAATATGGGATAAGCTCTAGGTAGCACATGAAGGTACAAATCAGGTAAAAGAAACTAAAATAAATATTCTAGTATAGGAATATGAAGCATTGTCCATGAAAGAATCAGAAACCATCTCTGAAATTTTTGGAAGGTTTCACAAAATCACCAAGGGATTGAAAATCTTGGGAGAGAAATATGAAGAACCCAAGTTAGGTAAGAAAATATTAAGATCTTTACCTACATTTTGGATGCCTAAGGTAACTACTATAGAGGAAGCAAAGGATCTAAGTCAAATGAAAGTAGAAGAACTCATGGGATCATTGATGACCGATAAAGTCTTAAAGAAACAAAAGGTTCCAGATGAATTCAAAGGTAAGAAGATTGCTCTACAAGCTGAACCAAAAAATGAAGAATCTTCAAAAGAAACCTCATCAAGTAAAGATGATGAGGAAATAACAATTATAACCAAAATATTTAGAAATACAATTAGAAAGAAGAAATTTGGAAACAACTTCAAAAGCAACAACAAGAGCAAGGAAAAGAAGAAGGAGATTCCAATATGTTATAAACAAATTTGGACATATGAGATTTGATTGTCTAAAACTAGACAAAAGGCAAGGAGACAAAAAGAAAAGGTATAATTCTTACTTTGATAAAAAGGATACTTCTAATAACAGAAAATTTGAAAAGAAGAAGAAAGCAATGGCTACATGGGAAATGTTGAAAAATATGATGCAAGAAAGTTTGAGTAAAGCAAAAGAAGAAAATGAAGCTCAATTCAGCTCACTCAACCCCAAGAAAAAGATCAGGAGGAGCATCACACAGGAATAAGCTTCATGGCTATTCATGAAGATGGGGTAAAAGTCAAAAATAGAAACTTCTGATTTAGAAGATTTTCTAGATGAATTATACTCAGATTTAAAAATTTAAAGTTAAACACAAAGAAACTAAAAGAGATTTAGAAAAGTCAATCTATGAATGTTCTAAGATAAAATAAGAAAATGCTCAACTCAAAACGAACATTAACATAGAACTTAAGAAAACAAAAAATAGAAAATCGTGCTCTTAGAAAAACATTAACTTCTACATTATTTAAACTAAAGAAAAGTAAAGAAAACCATAGAAAGAAAACTAGAAATTTTGGAAAAAAATTAGAACCTAAACAAAACCAAATTTGGGTACTGATGAGTGAATTTTAGTTACTTATATTTTGTATTTTCAAGCTTAATTCCATGTAATCTTTAAGTAGTTTAATATCAATTTCACATATTTTTATTGTGTGTTTAGGTTATTGGAAGAGTGGATACAAGGAGAGAAAGCAAGCAAAAATGAAGCAACAAAGCAATGATGGAAGGCAAACAAAGTAGCAAAGGAGCGGAGCTAAAGCGCTAAGGGATGGAATGACCAGCGTATTGGCACCGCCGGTGCTAGCGGCTGATCAAACTGCAAAATGTTAATTTTTTAATATTATTTTAAAATATAGGAAAGTTATGTTTTGGGGGCCTATTTTTAGTAGTTTTGGGAGTCCTTGAGGGAGGAGTCTAGGTTTTTCTTGGAGGAGACTCAGTGGATTTTTGGTGTGAGAAAAGAAGGAGATTCAAGAAGAGTAAAGAGATTCAAGAAGGCTAATTGTAGTGTAATTTTATTCATAAAGGGAGTATCTTTCATTTTCTTCATAAACTAATTCCTTCTTTCTAGAGTGAAGATGTTGTCCTTTTTGATGAACCTGATTATTTAGATTATTGATTATCTAATGCAAAACTGTATTTTTAGTCATGAGTTTTATTTCAATCTTTTGATTTGTGTGATTGCATAATCACCAGTTTCATAAATCTTATTGATTGTCTATATATGGTTAAGGTGAACACCTAATGCATAACCATGAGCTTCCTTAAATGAGAAAAGTAGAATGTTAAGGCTCACACCTAATGCACAACCATTTTACTTGGTTCATAGTTCTTGATTGTAATGGATTTTCACCTCAATTATGCTACACCATAGTTAATTGGAACGAGTGAAAGTGCTTGATTTAAACTCGCACACCAAACGGTAATAATCATATCATAGAAAGAATGAACCCAAGCAAGTATCGAATCCAATATCCAAATAGCAAAAGGAGTCATTAAGTGGTGAAATCTGAATCCTAAACCTTTACCACTTGAGATTTATCCTATATCATTCTATAGTTCTAGATTTCTGATTATCACTTTATTTTATTATTCTTATTAGTTCAAACCAACAATCCATCTTTTAAAAGTTAGTTTTAGTTAGTAACTTAATTTAATTAAATTTGTTTGCCATTCTCTATGGGATCAACCCTTACTCATGCACACTATACTGCTATACAATCATGCACTTGCAAGGTATTATAATTTGAAATATTAGGTGCCAAAAATTGTTGCTAACATAATGAATACATAAATATCAATAGATAATTATTTAGTAGCATCTAAAAAGTAATGGGTACCAAAATATTCTGCTACTAACCCACTGGACCCATTCCTAAATGGGAACTAAAAATTATAGCTTGACTTTATTGTTACGGGTGTGCTTGAGAGCTACAAGAAGTAGCAAATGGTATATTGATAGTGGTTACTTAAGGCACATGACAGTGAGAAGGAGCTGTTCACTGAATTAAAAGCTAAGAATGGAGGAACAGTTACCTTTGAAGATAATCGAAAAGGTAGAATGGTTGGGATTGGTAAGATTAGTTATCCTCCCTCTATTACTATTTCAAATGTTTTACTAGTAGAAGGATTAAAATACAATCTATTAAGCATTAGTAAATTTTGTGATTATGGATACAAGGTTGTGTTTGAATCTCATATATGTTCTATAATAGATAGTTCAAATTCAGTTGTAGTACTTGGTAAAAGATGTGGAAATGTGTATTTAGTAGATTTAAATGGTATCCAAGCAAAATGTCTTATTGCAAATAATGAAGAATCCTTTTTGTGGAATAGAAGAAAAACAAATTCATGATTGAAAAACTATACAACAAAGATCTTGTAGTTGGCTTACCAAATCTAAAATTTGACCAAAATGAATTATTTGATGTTTACTTAAAAGGCAAGCAAGTTAGAGAATCATTCAAATCAAAGAAAGAAGTATACATAACCAAACCACTTCAATTGCTACACATGGATCTTGTGGGACTAATAAGAACTAGAAGTCTTGGAGGGAAATATTGTGCATATGTTATTATAGATAACTATTCTAGATTCACTTGGATAATGTTTCTTGCTTCTAAAGATGAGACTTTTTCATTCTTTGAAACATTTACCAAACATGTATAGAATGAACAAAATTCTCATATAGTAGCCATAAGAAGTGACCATCATGGAGAATTTGAAAACTAGAAATTCACTACTTTTTGTGAAGGCAATGGAATTTTACACACCTTTTCTATAGCAAGAAATCTTCAGCAAAATGGTTTAGCTGAGCAAGAGATGGCAAGGACAATGTTGAGTGAATTATGACTTAACTTAATACTTTTGGGCTGAAGCAATGAGTACTTCATGCTACATCATTAACAAAATTTATACCAGATCTATACTAAACAAAACTCCATATAAATTATATTATGGCAGAAAACTAAACATCTCTTACTTCCACACCTTTAGTGTAAATGTTTTATTCTTAACAATGGAAAGGAAAATCATGGAAAATTTGATGAACGTATTTTCCTTTGTTATTCCATTGTTAGTAAAGCATTTAGAGTCTACAATATGAAAAACAAGACTATAGATGAATCCATTCATGTGAAATTTGATGAAAGTACTAACCCCTCTAGAAGAATGAGCGATTTTGATGATGAGATAGGAGAACTTACCACTTCTATGGAGAAAATAAATGTATAAGATGAAGGCAAAGATTCATCAAAAATAAAAACACAGAGATAAAGAAGAATAAGATGATGGACCATCTATCAATAAGGTAAATGATGAAGGTAACAATACTCTTCCAAAAGATTAGAGATTAATGCATTATCATCTTGAAAACCAAGTAATCAGTGATATTTATGATAAAGTAAGAACTAGATCTTCATATCATCAAGTATGTGGTAATTTTGCTTTTATTTCTCAAATAGAACCAACTTGCATAGATGAAGCTTTAGAAGATAAAAATTAGATAATAGCCATGCAATAAGAATTAGATTAATTCTAACATAACAATGTATAGAAACTTATTCCAAGACCTAACCATCAATCTGTAATAGGAACTAAATGGGTTTTTAGGAACAAATTAGATGAATCTAGTGTAGTAATAAGAAATAAAGCAAGACTAGTAGCAAAAGGATATTTTCAAGAGGAAGGAATAGACTTTGAAGAATCATATGCTCTTGTTGCCAAAATTGAAGCCATTAGAATGTTAGCCATTAGCATGTTATTAACATTTGCATCTTTCATAGACTTCAAGCTTTATCAAATGGATGTTAAAAGTGCATTTCTAAATTTTTAATAGAAAAGGATTTACAAGAGGTAAAGTAGACATTACACTCTTTATCAAGCATAATAAAAATAATATCTTAATTATTCAAATTTATATAGATGATATTATATTTAATGGAACTAATGGTAAATTATGTCAAGACTTTTCTAAAGTAATGTAGAGAGAATTTGAGATGAGTTTAATGGGTAAGATGAACTTTTTTCTGGGACTTCAAGTAAAATAGATGAAGGAAGGAATCTTTATTCACCAATCAAAATACACAAAAGAACTACTCAAGAAATTTGCTCTAGAAGAAGGAAAGCCATCAATCACACCAATGAGCGCATCCATCGAATTGGATGAGGATGAAAAAGGTAAATTCATCTATCAGAAATTATATAGAAGCATAATAGGATCTCTTTTATACACTACAAGTAGACCAAACATTATGTTTAGTGCATGCATGTGTGCACGATTTTAGTCAAATCCTAACGAATCATATCTAATTGTTGTTAAAAGAATATTTAAATAACTTTTAGATACTCCAAATCTTAGATTATGTATCCAAAAGGTTCAGACTTTGAGTTAGTTGGGTACTCTGACTCAAACTTTGTCGGATACAAAGTAGATAGAATAAGTACCTCTTGAATTTGTTAATTTTTTGGAAGCATGATCATATCATGGTTTTCAAAGAAATAATCCTCTGTAGCATTATCAATTGCTAAAGCTGAATATGTAGCTGTAGGTAGTTATTGTGCATAAATTTTATATATGAAACAGTAATTGAATTATTATGGAATAATGTATGTTAACACTCCTATTAGATGTGACAATACAAGCACAATAGATCTGACTAAGAATCTAGTACTATATTCAAGAACAAAACACATAGAGGTTAGACATCATTTTATTAGATACCATGTACAAAATCATGATATCTATTTAGAATATGTAACAACTGAAAATCAGTTAGCTGATATTTTTACAAAACCTCTTCAAGAAGATAGATTTTGCAAAATTAGAAGAGAACTCAGTGTAATAGATCCATGCTCATAAAATACATTTAATCATAATGTTTAAATGCCTAAAAACACTTATAAATATTAAATAAATTGATCAAAAAAAATGACAAAAGTAGCACAAAATCTCTGAATATATCTTAAGTACTTTAGAAGTAGCACAAAAACTCTGTCAAACTAATAAACATATGTCAAAAGTCATACAGAAGCTCTGTAACACTCACTCAAAACTTTTGTCACACGAGTCTGTAAAAAATCACACTTCTGCGTGCCTAAAATCTATTCCATAGAATTTTTGAGATCATGAACATAGAAGTTCTATTGAACTTCTATTCTGCACAGAACTTTCACATCTTAAACTCCACCTCTACGCAAGCTACACAGAACTTCTGAGGCTATTAGCTTCAAAACTCTGTGTAAGCTATGTAGTGCACAAGACTTCTGTTGAACCATAACAAAAGCTCCATCCTCTTTTAAAACCCCAAGTTTAGAAACTCTATGCCATTATCTCATTTCTTTGAGCTTGTTCCATAGAAAGGCGATTCAAAATCTTTTCTTCATCCACATTTTCCCTCCATTCACATGCTCTCATCTCATTAACACTAGAGATTTTCCATCTCTAGACCTTTTGAGAACTCCCCTTTTCAACCTCCTAAGCCAAGAACTTTATCTATTGTTGCAAATGGCAAGAACAAAAAGGGCTAGCAAGCAAGCAGAAGTTTTAGATTCTGAAGAACGAAGAAGAGAGATGATAGAGGAAGAAACACCACGAAAAAGAAGAAGAATGGAAGATTATGTTCTTAAGGTAATCTTCAATAGAAATTCCTCTACTTATGCTAAGTTTTGCAAACAATTTGAGGGTAGAAAAATAGTAGAAGAAAGAGCATTTGATTTTGAAGCATTTGGAGAGAAGGGGCTGAATCTTGAAGTAACAAATTGGATTAGATCCAAGAATGGGAAAGCTTCATGAGCTACAAGGATAAGTCATACACCAGAATGATTCAAGTCCTTGCTGCTAATTTCAACTGTAACACTAGGAAATCATGGATAGGAAAGATAGTGATAGATCTATCCTCAAAGAATATAAGAAATACTTTCAATATTCCTAAGATAGAGAATCAAGAGATTGATTGGCCATCAGATAGGACAAGTTTGTTTTCAGATTTATCAGAACTGGAAATTAAAGAAAATACAACTTATTTACATGTCAGCCATCTGAATTTAGATCTTAAGTTAGCTCATATGTTGATCTATAACAACATATATCAGAAGATGGGAGGCACTGATTAGATTTTCGAGAAAGAAGCCAAGATCTTGTGGGCATTAAAGCATAAGAAAAAGTTAAATTTAGCTCAAATAATAGCTGATCAATTTTACTTAGTAAAGACTTCCACCAAGTATTATCTGCCTTATGGGATGGTCATGAGCAAGATCATGAAGAGAGCAAATGTGGACCTCTCCAAGGAAGATGGAGAAGACTATATGGCAAGAGAAGAAATTAATAAAGACGCAGTAAAGAGAATTGGCTTCAAGCTAACTCCAAAGGGGTGGATCTTCCAAAAGCCAAGAAAAGAAGGACAAATAAATAGAATAGAAATTGGAGAAAAAGGAAGAAGGCAAGATACTATGGAAGAGCCAACAAGAGAGGAAGTGACAAAAAGGAATGAGGAAGAAACAGAAATAGAAGATAGAGAAGAGAGTATAGCAGCTGTACCCCCTAGACCCTCTCAAACTCAGCCTCAATCCTCCATTCCTCCACCTCATCAACCAAACACACCAACCACTTCAATTCCCACTACATAACCAATCACATAGCACATTGAACACTATTTATCTAATCTAGCCATCCAAATGAATAGAATGGATCATAATCTTTCCACTGCCATGTCTTCTATGATCCTAAGAGCTGATAGATTTGACCAAAGACTTGACTCTCGATAATCTCTAGCAGAGTCATTCAGAGGTCAAACCTATCAACCTCAATTCTCTCCACCTCCAACTTATTATTCTTCACCTCCACATCATTTCTCTTCACCTAGATCAAACTCTCCTATTATAGTGATGTCTTCCCCCTCATAGTCTCCACACCTATCATCCTCCACAATTCCAGAGGTTAATCAACCTATGAATCAACCTACCAACATAACTTTCATCATCCCATACATTTTCCCTCCTCCAACACAAACTTCTCCTCCATCATCACCACCATCAGTTCCCACACATAATTACTCATTTTTTGTTTTTCCAAACTCCCACACATAATCAGCCATTTTTTGTTTTTCCAAACTTCATTTCCATTGAACCTTTACCCAACTACCCAAAGGATTATCTTTCTAATCCACATAGAGTCATTCTCAAATATGGAGAGTATCCTACTGAAGTTCCCCTTTCTATCAAATCTTTTCTTCCACAATACTATGATTGGGGCTTAATGGATCTTATCAGATCTGGAGAAATAATTCCTGAACGAATTGAAGAAGTCCCACCAGAATGGGACAACCCTTTACTTCATCCATCATGTTTAAACCTCCTCCAAAATGTTTATATCCACCCTATCCACCAAAAAGTCATCCACACTCTCCTCCAAAACCAAAACAAGAAAGTTATGATATTCTTCTTTGCATCTATCATCCAATCAGACTCACATATTTTAAACTCTTTGATCAATCAAAAATAAACTCTGACATTACAAGAATGTTCATAGCTCACAATCTTTGCATCCATCCTTTTACACTTTCATTTCCACAAATCATGGACCAGCATACTCTTTCTAGAATTATGCTGATCCCTGATCCCCCTCTCACACCCAAGGGTCTTGAAATCAACATTCCTTAGTTAGTATCTTTTCAAGATGCATACACTAAGAAGCTTCTTCAGATGCTTTCAACATCAAGACCCACTATAACAATGTTTCCATCTCCCTCAAGACCCTTCAATAACATCTTCATAACTAAGGAAAAATATCTGTTCTATTCTACAATAAACTTGCAAGCTATTGCCGACAATCTTCCACTTCCTTATCCTCAGCTTATTAATCTATCTTTCTCACAAAATATGGATCAATCACCAAACCTGCCTAACTTGTTTGAAAATGATGCCAAAGGTTCAATGGCTAAAAATTCAAATCCTATATAAAGAGGGCAACTATGATAACTAAGAGATTACATTGAAAATCATTTTGTTGATTAAGAGAAGAGCATTCACAGCTTTTCGTCATTCAACTCTATCTGCTACATCACTGCCAAAGCTTTCAGAATCTTCAACAATCTGATTTACATCAACTATAAAAGGAGTTTGAATCTAATCTCATTGCTTACTTTATTCTTTTAATTAAGCTTTAGCTTTCATAAATATTAGCCTCAAATAAGAGGCATTTTTATTGTACACTTTTCCTTGAAAAACCAAGAGTTGGTTGGTAAGCTCAATAAAACCAACTATTTGTGAAAGTTTCTAGTAAGCTTTAAAAGCCAATAAGTTAGTTGGTAAGCTTGAAAAAATAACATGTAAGAGTTTTTGGTAAACTTGAAAAACTAGTAAGTTGTTGGTGAGTTTGTAAGACCAACAAGTGTTAAAGTGGAACCTAAGTTCAGTAAAGAAGGCTAACTTAGAGAAGTAGAGTATGAACCTAGGAAGAGCCAAACTACTATAAAAATACTGTGTATGTGTTGCAAGTTACTCTTCTTTTCATTGTAAGCACATATAATAATTTTTTGGCCAAATTTTTTAGAAGCTCAATTCACCCCCTCTCCCCCACTTGACCTACCATTTAGTTAGGGACCAACAAACCAAACATGAGTGACTTTGATAGTGTTCTTGAGACATGTTTAGGGGTTGTTCCACAAACCATTTTTTCAAAGTTTTAATGTCATTCTTTCTTTTTTGAGCATTTATGTTTTCTTCTTCATATATTTGTGGATCATGTCTCTGATGTAGTTTCATATGTGCTGTCCACTTATGTTATTTCCCTGATATATCATTGTTAGTATAAACTATGATTTTGATGATAAACAAAACTTGATTAAAGATTATGTACTAATGGTTGTTGCCAAGCTTTTAGTATATAGAATCAAGTTGTAGGCCTTATGGAAAAATGAGCATAAAAAATATATTCCAAGACCTCAAGGCTTGGGCAAGTACATAAGCAAAAGATGAAGTACCATTATATACAAAGCTTAAATGAAAAGGATTCAGATAAGTCTCCATTCATCTATCAAAGTGAAAATTATATTTGATGAATGGAAAGCAATAGACTTCATCTATCATAAGTAAGCCAATGATCCTCTATTATAAACAAACAAGGCAGAGAAGTGAAGGTAGTCTCGCAGAGCAAAGTAGTTCTTCTGGCAGAGCAATGATGTTTGGCTATACAACTAAGCTTGTATACTATCTACAATAGACAACCCAGTAGACGAAGCGGTGAAGAAAATTTTTCTACACCTCAATGATTAGTCTGTTACTTACAATAGACAACCCATCAGATGAAGTAATAAAGAAAATCCATTAGCACTCTATTACTTACAATAGACAACTCAATAGATGATGTGCTGAAGTAACAAGTCACCTATGCTTCTATAAAAATCCTTGTGTCTTATTTACTTGTGTATTAGTTAATTAAGTGATTGATTGCTAGAGGGATGATTAATCCTAAAGGGGTTAAGTAAATTTTTTAAGTACCCAATTCACCCTTCCCCTAGTGAATTTTTGCCTAATCTTCGAGACTAACAAGTGGTATGAGAGCAGACTACACAAGCACTTGTAGTGATCTAATAGCAAACCCATTATCCTCTTTACAAATATCTGCTGAGGGGCAATCAACTACCCAGCCACCCCTATTTGATGGAACCAACTTTGATTACTGGAAGTTCAGGATGAAACAATTCATTATAGCTAATGATATGGAATCTTGGAAGACCATTGAAGTTGGAATCACTCTTTCCATTGTTAAAGTAGATGCATGGACTAAAGATAAGCCACCTCAGTTCAAAATAATGTAAAGGCTATGAACTCCTTATTTTGTGGATTATCTTCATCTAAGTTTAATAGAGTATCCTCTTGCACTACTACAAAAGGTATTTAGGATAAATTAGTGTCTATATATTAGGATCTTCATAGGTCAAAGGAACTATAAGGAATATGTTAATAGGAGAACTAGAAAATTTTAAGATGAAAGAAGGGGAAAGCATACCAAAAATGTATGCTCATTTTCCTAAAGTTTCTAACGCTTTGAAAGGATTAGAAAATGATGTTTTAAATTCTAAATAGGTAATGAAGATATTAAGAGCTCTACCAAAATCCTAGAACCGAGAGATCACAGTGATAGAAGAAGCAAAGGACACTAATACTCTTCTAGTGGACGATCTTATCTGCTCACTGATGTCACATGAGCTAATCAAAAGTAAAAGAGAGGAGCCAACAAAGCTAAAGAAAAGTATTGCTATCAAAGTAACCAAAAAAAAGTAGCAATAATTCCGCATCACAATCTGAAGATGATATGGTCATATTGGTCAGAAACTTCAAAAAGTTTGCAAGAAGCAGCAAAGACAACAACTCAAGGAGACAACCTAGACAATAGAAGAAAATAATTGAAATAAAGAAGGATCTCCCCACATGCTATAGATATGGGGGGATCAGAGACATGTCTCCTGAGTGTCCCAATGAAGAAAAAGTAAATATGAACGAGAAGGATGAAAGAAAACAAAAGAAATACTTTAAGAAGTCTTCAAGAAACCAAGCTAGAGGAATGTACGTGGATGATAAAAACTCATTAGGGACAAGCTCAAGTGAGAAAGGTGACAATGAAGTTGGACACCTCCCAAGAATATGCTACATGGCCAGATGAAGACCGAATCAATAGATCAAATTGCCAATGCACAATGGAGTTGGCGACGGAGGTAAATTCTAACTACTCCTATAGTTCTGACTCTTCCAGATAGAATAGCACTTGTGTCAAATATAAAAACTTTGATGAGTTACAGTAGTCATATAACTCTCTCTTCAGTGAGTTTGAATCACTTAGGAAGAAATTCACTTAAAAGAAAAGACACTTCGATGCAAGTGTCAAATTAAATTCTATATTGGCAAAAAGAAATCTATCTCTACAAAAAGAGGTTGAAAATCTAAAGAAAGAAATAGATATATTAAACATTATGTTGAGTAAATTTTCTAATCTAAGAGAATCTATGACCAAGTTCATGAGAATGACCGGTCAAACCAACAGTCCCTTGGTTATGACAGTTGGATGATGAAAATTCATAGAAATTTGCTAGATGGTCCAAGAGAATGAACCTCACAAAAGAAAGAGATAATTATTCAAAACATTAGAAGGTTCATGAGTTATCCTTGGGTAGAGAAACTAATGGAATATAGTGCACCAAGCAGAGTTCCAAATACTTGCTATTTCTACAACAAAATTAGACATAAAGTGTACAATTGTTATGCCAAAAAGATGCAAGCAAAAGGTAGAAAAATGAGATGGAGACCCAAGGAATATGCACAAACTTCTACCACACACAATTTCACTAACATGATTGGACCCAATACCTGGGTACCAAAGAGGTAAGAAGAAAACTTACTTTGAATGTAGGTAAGTCTCAAAGTTATGTTTGACAATGCCTAGTTCATAAATAGTGGCTACTCGAGACATATGATCGGGAACAAGAAGTTGTTTAAAGAATTGAAACCGATAAATGGAGGAACAGTTGCATTCGGTAACAATGACGAAGGCCTTATCAAAGGGATAGGTAAATTTTATGGTTTATTCAATGCATGCATAGAGGATGTATATATGTAGAAGGACTCGAGCACAATTTGCTAAGTATCAGTCAATTATATGATAAGGGTCACAAAGTTGTGTTTGAACCATTTGCATGTAATGTTTGAACCATCTGCATGTAATGTATTCAGTATAAAAAATAATCTATTATTTAGTGAAAAAAGGCATGGAAGTATTTATCTAGTACAACTAGATGGTATTATTAAAAAAATGCTTAATTGCAGTCAAAGATGATCCATGGTTATGGCATAAAAGGATGGGACATATCAATATGTCAAATATCAAATCTTTATGGAAAAGGGATCTTGTGATTAGTCTACCAAAACTAAACTATGACAAAAATCAAATATGCAAATCCTGTTAATTGTCAAAACAAACCAAAAGTATTCTTCCATCCTAAAAATGAGGTATATACATCTAGACTTCTAGAATTATTATATATGGATCGATTTGGACCGTCAGATGTTGACACTATTGAGTTGCAAAGATGAAGTATTTTTAATGTTTTATACATTTTCAAAGTTATTTTAAGATGAGAAACAAAGGTCAATTATGTTTATCCATAGTGATAATGGTGGTAAATTTGAAAATAAAAAATTTATTGACTTTTGTGATGAAAAAGGATTCATCATAGTTTCTCATCCCCTATAACTCCTCAACAAAATGGAGTTGTGGAAGAAAGAATCGGACAATTCAAGAGATGGCAAGGACCATTTTGAATGAGAGTAAGCTGTCCAAAAGATTTTAGAGAGAGGCAATTATTACAGATTTCTATGTACTGAATGAGGTTTCCATAAGAGCAATATTAAAGAAAACCTCATATGAGCTTTGGAAAGGAAGAAAACCAAATATCTCATATTTTCTTTCCTTTGGATGCTTATGCTATGTGCTAAACAATAGAAAAGATAACCTTAGAGTTTGATCCAAAAAGTAATGAAACTATCTTTCTTAGTTACTCTTCTAATAGTAAAGCATTTAGAGTATACATCAAGAGAACACAAGTTATAGAAGAGTCTATACACATTAATTTTGATGAATCAAATGTAACCCCAAAAAAATAGTGTAATAGTGATGCAGATGAAGCAGCAACTAATATGAAAAAGCTTAAACTAAAGGTTCAAGAAGATGAGACAAACTGTGAAGATATACAAAGTTCAAAAAATGGGAAGGAGGTAAGAGTAGGTAATGTTCCCTATCAACCTCCTACTGATTTGAGATTTATTAGTTCTCATCCTAGAAAATAAATCATACGAAATGTTTATGATGGTGTCAAAACAAGAAGGCAAAACATTTATGGTCATTATGTCTTCATCTCTAAAATTGTGCCAACTTGCATTAATAAAGCCTTAAATAATGAGTTTTGGATCAATGCAATGCAAGGAGAGCTTAACTAGTTTAAAAGTAATAAAGCATAAGAATTGGTTCCAAAACTAAAGAACGTTGATGTAATTGGAACTAAATGGGTATTCAGAAATAAACTAGATGAGAGTGGATTAGTTGTAAGAAATAAGGCATGAATAGTTGCTAAGGGGTATTAACAAGAAGAATGAATTGACTTTAAAGAATCATATGCCCCTATAGCTAGATTAGAAGCCATTAGAATGTTACTCGCTTTTGCATCCTATAAGAATTTCAAATTATTTCAGATGGATGTAAAGAGTGCATTTTTAAATGGATATTTAAGTGAGGAAGTGTATGTAGAGTAACCCTCTAGTTTTAAAAATAATGATCAACCCAGTCATGTCTATAAGCTCACCAAAGCATTATATGGTTTGAGACAAGCTCTAAGAGCTTGGTATTAAAGGCTAAGCTAAGTGATCATAAATTTAAGAGAGAAAAAGTTGATATTATCTTGTTTATCAAAAATATTGACAAGGATATCTTGATAGTTCAAATTTATGTGGATGACATTGTATTCAGAGCTACTAATGAGGATCTCTGTCTAGACTTTTCAAAGATCATGCAGGCTGAATTTGAAATAAGTATATGGGAGAAATGAACTACTTCCTCGAATTGCAAATCAAGCAAAGAGATGAAGAAAACTACATTGGTCAATCCAAATATACTAGAGATGTTAAAGAAGTTCAAAATGGAAGAAATTAAATCAGCAAGCACTCCAATTAGCACATCAACAAGGCTGGACAGAGATGAAATGGGTAAACTTTTAGATTAAAAATAATATCGAAGTATGATTGGATCTCTTCTGCATCTATACCAAATATTCTCTTTAGTATACACTTATGTGCAAGATTTCAGTCCAATCTTAGAGGGTCTTATCTTACTGCAGTGAAATAAATTTTTAAGTATCAGGTTGACACACCAAATCTAAGACTCTATTACCCCAAGAGAACTGGTTTTGAACTCATTAGATATTTAGATGCTAACTTCAGTGGATATAAAGTTGATAGAAGAAGTATTAGCGGAGCCTATCAATTCCTAGGAAATAGTCTAGTATCATGGTTCTCTAGAAAACAAACTAGTGACACTCGGTCTATAGCAAAGGCTGAATATGTAGAAGCTGAAAGTTGTTGCGCTCAATTGCTATAGATGAAACAACTTCTCTACTATGGATTAAGCTATAGAGACATATCCATCAAATGTGATAATACTAGTGTCATATGCTTAACAAAGAACCCTATTCTACATTCAAGAACCAAGCATATAGAAATTAGGCACTACTTCATTATAGATCATGTGGAAAAATATGATATATGTCTAGAATATGTGCCCACAAATGCTCAACTTATTGATATTTTTAGTAAGTCACTGTCATTAGACACCTTTTGTAACACTAGAGGAGAATTAGGCATGACTAATGTGATCATCTATGAATGAAATCTTTAATGTTTCTTTGCTTAAAATTATAATATTAAATATGCTTTCATGAGATTGACTTCATATTGGATGAAGTCACTTTTATACGCTGCTTTATCCACACTGTGTTTGGGTTATCATTTTCAAGGTCGAGTACACCTCGTTTTCTTGCCAAAATCAAATTATAGCTATTGACATCACATCAAAATCTATTTGTAGCATGAGTTATTCTCTCTTTATTAAAATATCATATCAACTACCTCATATAGCCCACACATCAAATTTATTTTAACCCATGACCAGTAATCCTTCTTTGCACCACAATAATGAAGTAACTCAGGGAGGGCATTGAGAAAGAAGATAGTAAGAAGAACATCAAATGGAGGAAATTGAAGCACCAAAGGATGTTCCTCTTACTTCTGTTCGTAATAATGCTCCAGATTACCTCTATCGTCAGAAGTATTTCTCTTTAAGATGTGGCTCTCAAGAAAATGATTTATATTTCAACCACTATTGCCTCTGCACCCAACTTCATCATTAGTTAGGGCCCTTGAAGAGAGGGGAAAGGAGGCTCTAATCACCTCATTATCATCTCCATCCCCTATTCCCTTTCTTGAAACTTTGTAGCACCCATTGTGATATAAAGTTCTCCTTCCCCTACCTCTCTTCGTCCGTGGTCTCATACATAACCTCTCCTGCCCTTACAATGTAGGATGAGTTGTTTTTATCTTTATCTGTAGCTTTGCTTGTACTGTACTTAAATGAAATGTTTTCATTATTTTTTGGCTACTTATCTTTGTATGTGTTGCCTTCTGAGAACTGCATTTCTTTTTGCTTATGACAAAAAGGGGAGAAAGAATCTGCAAATTATCTCGAAGGGAAATACAAATATGCATAAACTTTAAATAATCAGGGGGAGAATACATATAAAACAAGTCAAGGAAAATCTCAAAAAAATGGCAACTTAAGAAAAAATCAAATTTGTAATTTTTGGACTACATACACTCAAGGGGAGATTATCTTTTATAAGATAATTTTTAATCAAGTTTTGTCATCATCAAAAGGGGGGAGAATGTTAGTATAAACTCATGGTTTTGATGACAAACAAAACTTAATTAAAGATTATGTACTAATGGTTGTTATCAAGCTTTTAGTATGCAAAATCAAGTATACAGAAAATATATTTCTAGGCGTCAAGGCTTAGGTGAGTACAGAAGCAAAAGATGAAGTACCGTTATAGACAAAGCTCAAATGAAAAGGATTCAGATAAGTCTCCATTCGTCTGTCAAAGTGGAAATTATATATGACTAATACAAAGCAACATACTTCATCTATTATAAGTGAGCTAATGATCATCTATTATAAATAGACAAGGCAGAGAATTGAAGGTCGTCTAGCAGAGCAAAGGAGTTCATCTAGCTGAGCAATGACATTTGTCTATATAACTAAGTTTGTCTACTAACTACAATAAATAACCTAACAGACAAAACAATGAAGAAAATTTGTCTATGCGTCAATGATTAGTCTATTACTTACTATTGATTCTCGTACGAGTATACATGATCATAAGTAATATAGATGAGGTAAGTTGAGTATCATTCCCATGAGGAAGTAGGTTGTTACACACTAAGTACCAAATTTGTATCAAATCAGTAATATTTGATTGAATAAAATTTAGTAGATGATAAAAGAACTAAATTTGAATAAATAATGAAGTTGACAAATTGTAAGAGCAAAAGAAGAAATATCGATGGATGACATATCTAGGAATTCAACTTCACCTAGCAAATCCACTTGTATTGATGAATTGCATTGAGTAAGTCATCATTCCTCTCATTATCAATCGGATGCACTAAAGTATCCACCACCCTTTCTCAAGTGTTATGATAGGTGTGCCTATTAAAGTGATTTACTATGTCTCCATGCAAATCCAAATTAATAAACCTATTTAGCTTAAGCATCCAAGTGTAATATATGCGCTCGCAAGGTCATATTCACATGGATTGCACATGGACAATGGCTATCTCTAGACTTCATTACGTCATAGGTTCTTTAATTCAAGAGTCTATTCCTAATTTACCTCTCTAGAGTATAAATTAAGAATCTCAATTCATGCACAAGATAGCTAAGCACATACACGCATTAAGCTTAGAAAAGAAGAAACAATAAGGAAGAAGATAATTTAACTCAAAAATCAAACATCAACACAACTTCATTGCTAGGATTCATTTAATCCTAGATAACAAAAATTTAGAACATCATATTTGAATTAAAACTAACTAAATAATTGATAAATATTATCAAAAATCCAATATTGAATATTTATTCCAAAATAAAAGATAAACTAGAAATAAAGTAGAATATTCAGGTTGCAGCGGCTTTCTCTAATGATCTTTTTGCTCTAAACTCTTCTCCTCGTACAACTCTCTATTTATGCTCCACTCTCCTCTCTTAATCTGAACTTTTGGATGTCTTAAATAACCCAAGTAGCTGGGTATTAATAGAATTCCTCCATGAATTACAATTCCTTTATCCACCAGGATCATCTTCTAAAAATACATTTGTATTTTCTACCTTCCGCAAATTGCAACAACTTCTAAAAATTTCAGCAACATATGTAAAAGAAATTGCTTGAAAAATATTTTAGATGATTGCAATTGCTGATCATAGTTTGGATAGCAACATCTGATGCATGGAAGAACAACTAATTATGTATACTTTCAATTCCAAGCTTTGATTTCAAACTTTGTTTCTTGTTAGGCTGCTTAAAAGGCATGAAAATTGAGCAAAAATTTTAATTCTTGTTTGGAGTTCTATGAAATAAACTTCAAAGAAAAATCATTACTTCAAAGATTTTTGTTCTACTTCAGAGTTTTTTAAAGTGAACTTCTAAGAAAAAATCATTGCTTAGGAGATTTTTGTTTTGCTTCAGAGTTCTTGATGTTCCAAAGTAGTTTTAGTAGAATCATCATAAGTTTCTCATATGAACTCCAAATTAAGTAATTTATATTATGTTAGATATATAATTTCAAGATCTATAACTTTCTTGTTAATCACATTTCCTGATTTGGCTTGTATTTTGAGTCATGGGCCCTCAAAGTACCACCTTTTGTGTCGATGAACTTCAGAGTAAAAATTCAGCTTCAGAGATTTCTGGAAAGAGTACTACTATTTTGATCATAACTTTCTCTTAAGAACTCATAATTACTCCATTATTTTTGCATTAGATAGATAATTTCAGAGGCTATAACTTTTATGTTGATCATTTTGTATGAATCTGGTGGTGCTGTCGTGGGCACACCAAATTTAGAACCTTGCTCCAATCTAATTTTCTGTAGTAGTGTGAGTAAGG
>JAYJMB010058865.1:0-26929 GCA_036873735.1 Pouteria campechiana | reverse complement strand
TGTGCAATTAATGTTATATTCTTCATGTTGTGACATGTTGAGATGTTGTATTGAGTTTGAAAACATATCTATTTGGATTGGTGTGTGGGATACCTTATGAATCCCTATTTACTTGGATGGCTAAGATTTTGTTGATTTTCATTGAATTATTGATTGCCACACAGTCTATTTATGGAGTCTATTTAGACTCACCCTTATTTTATTTTTATTTTTTTTAGTTGACAAGTCAAGTCCAGAAGAAGCAAGATTGGTAAGAAAGTATAATAGTTAAATTTGTAATTTTTTGTATAGTAATTGAAAAATTCTCATCTTATGTATATTGTAATTGTAATTAATTTATGTCTCATAATGTATAATTATAATTTATACCCATATCGATGTAATATTGCAATGTGAGGTGCATGGAGTATTTGGAATGAAAATTGTGTGTTGGTGTGGTGGATTCATTGTCAATATGATGCAGTTGTGGTCTTGGGGAAGCCTGTAGAATTATAAGGATGTTGTGTGGATGACTGGAGGAATATTGGAGTGTATAATTTATTACTTATATGAATTATAATGAAAAAATATATTATAATATGTGATGAATGTTTGTACCTACGTGGACAACCCTATTTTTAAGGGAGAACTCTGTCCAATTTTCTATAGAAATTAGGTCAACTAAAAAAATATCAAAGTAATCCACCCTAGAGGTGGGAAAATCATGGTATGATCATATGGATTTATGGTATAAAATAGAGTAACAGCCTGAGAAGGGCGGGATGTTACATTAACACATGTCCGCATGTATGAGTTTCTAGTGGCTAGCAATTGTCTTTTGGATATGCACTATGGTTTGGTATGTTTGAATTATGATGGTGAGGGTGAAGGAGATATTAGTATTACTATATATGATTTTGATGATAAGAAAACTTGTATTTACATAAAATATATGTGTGCTTAAATCTCTAAAAATCATATGCATAATCATGATTTGATAAATGTCAATTGATATGAAAACATAATCATGAATGTTTAATTATGCAATTATACATCTTTTACTTTATGGTGCACTTAACCTTATTAATCATTCATCAATGCATTAATTTGTTAAATCATACTTAGCACCATACTCACTTAAGATTTCACGTTATGTACTTAAATATAAATGTATATTATCTTTGCTCTAAAACATGTTAAAATCACATGAGGGTAAAATACATTCTGATAATGTATCTAAAAGCTAAAAACCTAGCTAGTGCAGAAAACCTCTAAGTGCAGGATCACAATTGTCTGTATCCAACAACCGCAACTATCTACTATGTTCCAAAGGGATCAAACTATTGAAGGTCATGGAAGAAGAAGAAGAAGAAGAAGAGAAAAAAAAAAGAAGAAGAAGAAAGTTGAGGCTTTGAAGACAAGCAACAAGAGAGATTGCATTGTCTGAGAGAAAACTTCCACAAACAAATGCAATGGAAGAAAATAGGGCTTCAAAGACATGCCACAAGAAGGCTGCTTTGTCTATTAACCTCAAAGAGAAACTTCCATAGATAAATGCAAGACAAAAGCAGTTGAAGATGAAGCCATGGTTAGAAAGCATAAGTTGTTCAAAAAATTCAAACTATCTACACTGACCATACAAAATTTGTCGACGACAAAATAAGAAGAAGTAATCCCATCAAGCACTCAGACAAATGAACAAAGAAGGAACAGTTGCCCGGATAGTCATCCACAAAGCAAAGAAAACTTTGCCTGACTAACAAAGTTAAAAGAATAGATTTGTTTGAGGATAAAAAAAAAGGCAAAATGAAAAGAAAAGGAGTGCAACTTCAGCTGAGCCAAGATAGACAAATCAAGAATTAAGAAAATAAAGAAGTTACAGAGACAAACTCCATCTCTTGCTCAAAGAATGCATAACAAATGAAGAATTCAACTCTGTCTACTGGATCAAATCTGTCTGTTACTTACTACAGATAAAGTGACAGACAAAGTGGAAGATGAAGTAGAAGTTGCATAATGAGGGTAGACAAAGTTGCATAGACAAAGTAGCTGCTTGGATAAATGAACTTCAATAGACAAAGGCACATTTGTTTGCAACTTACTACAAAGAAACCTATAGATAAAGTGCAAAGTAATTCATCCAAGACAAAGTAAAGTGGAGTTCGTCTGTCACTTACATCAAACGAATATTATACTTCGTCTGTTCGAGCAAAACAAAGCAGAATTTATCTATAACCTCCAACAGACAAATGTGGAACAAAAGAAGAACATCACACTTAGTTTATTCATATAAACAAAAGCAATGTGTCTATAGACTAGTTCAACTTCATCTGTGCCACCAGAATTCATCTGTTATTTACAATAGATAAAGCACATTCTCAAATGATCAACTAATACATAAATCTCCTAGAGGAATTCGTGCAGACAAAGCAGGGTTTTTCTATCAATCAGTTCAACTTTGTCTATGGCACTAGAGTTCATCTATTATTTACAACAGATAAATTCCACTCATGAATTCTTTTATAACTTATGACAAACAAATGTAGATAGAGAGAGGCTGTGACTTGTCAAAGGAAAATTGATTTACTTAAAATGCATCTAAATGGCAATTGCATCCATGCTTTAATTATGCAAACTTGTTTTAGTCACCATTTTAAGCAACAAGCAGCGCTGCAAGTTTTCAAGCTGTGTCAAGTCAAAATAAGAAAAGATATTTCAGTAGTAGCTTATCTTCCTCTTTGTAAAAGAACGATGATGTAGCAGCTTGACACAAATCAGAAAGGCATGAATTGCAATGGCAGTAATCTCAACAGTCCTTTTCATTTATTGCTGCTCTTGTTTCTGCCTTCAATGGAACCCATCTTATCCAATGGTCAAAATTATGAAGAAGCTATTTAAGGAGAAAAGGTGGAACAATTAAAAGTGGTGAAGGAAGATATTTTAAATAAACTTAATCTTATGCAAATCCTTCTATCCTTGCTAAGAGCTTAAACAATCATCTATCTTTTATAACCTTAAACCATATATTTGTATGGATATTAAGTTTACATTATGGTAAGATCTTTGTATTACATAGAGTTAAAAGGAGATCAAATCTTCCCCTATGCTTGAGTGAAACACTATATAAAAATGTGTAAGTTTTTTGATAAACTTGAAACTAGAGAGTTGTTGATGAGCTCTGGAAAATCAACTGTTGGTCCCTAACTAGATAGTAGCTCAAGACAGGTAGGGGTGGGGGGCGGGGGAGGAGGGAGATGAATTGAGCTTTCAAAAATTTTGGCCAATAACTTCACAGAGGTGCTTAAAATGAAAGAAAGTATAGCTCATAGCACATACACACAATACTTTTATAGTGGTTCGGCCCTTTTTGAAATTCTACTCTACTTCTCTGAGTGAGTCTCCTTTACTGAACTTAGGTTCCAATAAAACATTTATTGGTTTTACAAGTTCACCAACAACTTACTCATTTTCCAAGCTCACTAGAAACTTTTACATGTTGGTTTCCATGCTCACCAACTAACATATACATTTTGGTTTCCAAGCTTACCAACAAACTTACTAGTTTTCTAAGCTAACCAGAAACTTTTACAAACTATTGGTTTCATAGAGCTTACCAACTAACTCACTTATTTTTTTTTAGAATGGAAATGTACAAATTAATGCTTCTTACTTAGGCAGACATGTATGAAAATTAAAACTCAATTAAATGAACAAAGTATGCAATGAGATCAAATTCAAACTCCTTTTGCAGTTGATGCAATTCTAATTTTGAAGGCTTTGAATACTTTTGTAGTGTCATAACAGTTGGAGTTAAATGATGGAAGTTCATGACTGCTCTTCTTGAATCAAATAATTTTGGGTGTATTCTCTTATTTTTAAGGGTTGCCTTGATCATCTTAATATAGGCTTTGAAAAGATTTAGCCGTTGCAACCTTTGGCATTGTTTTCAAATTAGTTAGGCAGAGTTGGTAATGACTTTTGCATTCTTTCGGGGTTCACAAATTCTAAATCAAGTACCCAAAACTTCTATCATTTGATCTATAACTTAATAGAACTTCTGAAGTGACTCTTTAGAATTTTTGTGATAAGTAATTTCTTGGTAGTATCCTTTCCAGATTTTTTTGTGCATTGTTTTATCCTTCAACAGTCATATTCTAAGCTTTTGAAGAACTTCTAAGTAACTTCTGATACACATATGAAACTTAGATTTTGCTTTTGTTATTCTTCTTTGACTTATGCCTTTTTGGAAGCCCCTCTAATAATGCTTCTGAGTTGCTTTTGAGGATCTTTTGTGTATTATGTCAGCATTCTGAGTTGCTTCTATGATATCGAAGTTTCTTCTAGCATAATTCTATATGCCTTGATATTTCTTCTAAGGTACTTTTGAATATTGAATGATACTTTTGAGGGTCAATTTTACTTCTGATATTTTTTTGTCTTATTTTTGAAGATCTTTTGAGAAGATTTTGACTTGAGTTTTTACTTATGGATTAATTCTGTACACCTTAGCATTGCTTCTATTTGTTCTTTTGAAGAAAGTTTCAGTGCAGAAAGTTTATCTATTTAGCTTCTGACGTACTTTTGTAGTTCTGAGAAACCTTCTGTTTGTCTTCTGATGTGCAATAATGTGTCACCCAGATTTTGAGGATGTTCTGATATACTTATGGCATGGTTCTGAGATTTGTCTAATAACTTCTGAATACTTTTGAGTTTTGCATTACATTTCTAATGGGGTTTTGAAATACTTCTAACAAGGTTCTGATTTGATTCTTAAATTCTTCTTAGCTTCTAATTTTGATGTCAAATCTCTGAATAATTCTGATTTATTTCTTAATGATTTTTGAACGACCTTTTATTTGAGCATTTCTTTTGAATATCTTCCTTTGAAGGGTTAATTAATAATTTTACAATTAACACCTTTTATTACTACTAGTTACTCTCCTTAATCTGTTTTGATATTTAATATTGCATCATTTGGAAATTAATCTATTAATACCTTAATTCTTCACTCATTTGTTTGTTTATCATCAAAACTAAGTTATTTATTCTCATTCATCATCAAAATCAAGTTTAGTAAAGGGGTTAGACTTAACATTCTCCCCCTTTTTGATGATGACAAAACATTTGAGTGATAAACCTCTCATAAAAAATTCAGAATATGCAATGTATGTAATGTGATTCTATTTGCTTAGCGGGGCTGCCACTACATGGGTAAGCTCCCCTTAAATATAATTAGTTATAATTTTTTTATTTTTTTCATTTCTCTCCTCTTTTTTGTCATAATAAAAAAGAATTAAGTGAAAGGGAATGAGAAAGAGATTGCATTAAAATGACTAAACATATATATATATATATTAGAGTGACAATTAAATTACATAGCAAGAATAGTTAAGATACATCAGAACAAAATGAGATACATCATTACAAATTGAGATAAAGTAGAAGAAGCATACAAAAAGAATAACATCACATGGAATAATGAATGTAGCCAGAAAAGGAAGATGTAAGTTAAATATAGCAGTAAGTTAGGTTTTTGGCTCTCTAGTGTAGGTTAGAGGAAAGAAGTGGGAGTTTTCAGAAGAAGGAGGAGTTGTCATTGTGAAGGTAGGTTTTTGAGTGGGTCGTTTGGAAGATGACCTAGGTTTAGATACAACCTTTTTAATTTTGGGAGGAGGAGGGGGGGTGAAAGTGGGATCTTTGGGAGTTGCAATGGGTAGTTCTCAGGTTAAGAAGGGGCTTTTATAGGTTGAAACATAAATGATATTAATACAGTCTTTAAAGGTGGGATCTAAGAGTTCAAGAAAATGAGGAGATTGCTTCTTAAAAATGGCTTCTATGTTGACATTCATTCTAGCCATGTATTCTTCATAATACAAAGTATAAAGAGGAGGAGAAGCGTTTATTGAACTTTTAGAGGTGGAATTTTGGGTTTTGTTTTTGGTTTGTTTTTTATAGTTTATTTTATGAGAATAGAAGGTTGTTTTCAGAATGTTTTTGGTTTTATAGTTGGGTTTGGAGAAGGTGAGGTTGTTGGTTTTCTAGATGTTTTTAGAGAAGGTGATATTTTTGGTTTTGGTGAGGGGGCTAGTTCGGAATAACATACCCATATTTTATGAAGAAGTGATGAACCAGTAAGCTTTCGATAAAAAAAGGGAAGATTATTGATGAGCTCATAATATACCATGTTTTATTACCTAAATTCACATATGTTTTGGATCCTCTTTTGATGTAAATTTAGTGAATTCCAATAAATTTGTACTTAATTTGGTTATTACTTTATAAGTGAATTCTATATTAATTTATTATATATATTCATAGATAATTAAGTGCAACAAAAGGAAGAAAATATGGAAGACATCAATTTTGAGAAAGGAGCAAAGCAATGGAGTTTGGATGATGAATAAGTGGCTAAAAAATGAAGATTACAAGTTGAAGAAGTTGAATGTAAAAACAAAGCACTACTTTGACACAAATTCTAGTACCAATTGTGATATATTCAACTTAAGTGTTATGCATATAAGTTTTAACCCTTGAAGTTATCTATCTAATAAATCATGAATCATAAGATTTGGATTTGAAACATGGAAATTATGGCCAAAACACTACAGCTATCTTAGACTTCAATTCTGCTGACAAAACTTTTGGATGACAAAAGGCATCACTTTGAGGGCCCACTATTCATAGAATATGGATGATTTAGACAAAGTTATCAACATAAAAGTTGTATCCCTTTAAATTATTCATTGAATACAAAAGAATCATGTAATTCAGAGTTCATACGAGAAAGTTATGGTCAAACGAGTATGAGTATCTCTAGCCAAATAGCAACCCAGTGCCAACGGCAGCCCTAATTGAGCATATTTTATGCTAAGTTCATTGCTAGGCATAGGTGGGGGTAGCTAGGGGTTTTTAAGGAGGAAGTTAGGGTTTTTTGGGAGAACTTTTCACTTCCATTTTGAGGGTTTTTTGGAGGCTCTTTTGTAGGCAAGGGGAAGGAGAGTTTTGCAAGAGAATAGAAGCAAGGGAGCAAGAGAGGAGATCAAGTTTTGCAAAATTCCATGTTTATAAAGGAAGTTCCTTCTTTTTCTTCCATGCACTAGTTCCTCTTTCTAGGGTGAAGCTGTAACCCTTTTTTATACTCTTTTTAATGGATTGTTGGTTATTAATGCTAGATGATCTTATTTTATTCATTATATTGTTTGTAATGATTTAACTTATTTTATTACTTAATCACTAATATTATAAGTTAGTTTAATTATCAAAGTGTGATTAATGTAGACACCATATACTAAACCATGAGCTCCCTTGAATGAGAAGAATAGATGGTTAAGGTAGACACCATATGCTAAACTAATATATTTTGGTTCTTATGTTCTTGGGCTTAATGGGTTTTCTCCTCAATTATTCTATACACCATAGGTAATTGGAACAAGCGAAAATACTTGATTTAAACCCACACACCTAACAATAATAATCTTACTTTTGAAAGAACGAACCAAAGTGAGGCATTAAATCTAACATTCCATATGCAAAGGGGTATCATCTTGTGGTGAAATTGGATCCCTAGACTTTTGCATCCTGCTAATCTCTCTACATTATATTTAACCATTGATTTACATTCATTCCATTAAATTTATGAAATTCTGAAATTATATCAAACATTATTCCAAGTCTATTTTTTATAAATATATTCTTTTAAAGTTAGGATAGTTCGATAACTAAAATTAATTAAGTCAGTTTGACCATTCTCTATGGGATTCACCCTTGATTGCATACTATATTGCTATATGTCTGTACAATTACGAGGAACTATAATTTGAACCATCAAGTTTTTAGCACCATTGCCAGGGAATGCTTCCAAATTTATTTGATTAGTTTAGTTATAAATTTTCTTTTCCCTTATTGTAGGTTTATTGTATTTAGGATTTTAATTGTTTCTTTCCTTCTTTTTGCTGATCTGTGATTGTAAGGAAGAAGAATAAATGAGACAAAAGTCCTCAAAGGAGACATATGAACTATATGAGATGCTTGGAGTAAACTCATAATAAATGAGTATTAGAAGTAAGTCTAGAGGAATGTATTAATTGAATTTTAATACTAAGCTTTTTATGTAGATGTTAGAGCTTGTCGAGCAAATGACTATGATGTGGTCTATGGTGATGAACTAGAAACAATCAATTCCCACTAAGGTATGTTTTATTTATGGTATTTCTAGTCATTCATACAATGCTTGTTTTCTAGGTAGAGTTTTGCAAAATTTTTAGGACAAGTCAATGCAATGAATTTCTACAACTAACCACTCCTGGTTAGAGAAGTCATCCAATTTTTCATGAAATAATGATCCGAATAAGATTCAATTTGAAATGTGTTTTCAATCAAAGAAGCCTAGTATTGAAGAAACATTGTAGAATTATATCCAGGCAACCCAAACTTAGTTCCAGAATAATGAAACGAGGTTCCAAAATATTGAAGCAAGATTCTAGAATGTGGAGGTATCCATGAAGATAATAGAGACTTAGTTGGGGCAAATTGCAGAGGCTATATAAAGTCACACATCTAGATCAAGTCAACCTAAGCAAGTGAAAGCAATCACAACATTGGGAGGTGGTAAGGTAATGCATGATAAATTTAGTGATGTAATTAACAATTCTAATATTTTTGCAGATGATTAAGAGGAGGTGAATGCTAGGAGAGCTGTGTTTCTAATTCTTAATCCTCCACTCAACTACAAGCCACCACCAACTTATGATCCACCAGTCCCTTTTTTTAGGCGTTTATAGCTAAACAAAGTTGTTAAAAAACCTTGTGATGACAATGAGCAAATTCTGGTGTTAAATGTTTTTTCATAAGAAAAAGCTAGTGAGATGATTGAAAATTCTAATGAAGTCTTAGAAAAGGAGGAGATTAAAGAAAAATTTAAACTGGAATAATTACCTCATTCTTTAAGGTATGCATCTATAGGCAATGATTTATGTTTTCTAGTGATAATTTCTTCTTCTTTTATAGGTATGGAGGAGGACATGCCCATGCAATTCAAAGATCATATTATGAAGTTTGATATTTTCAAGGAGATGAAGTTGTCAAACAAGAACAAGAATTGCTCCAAGATAAATGAAGTGAATAGAATCGTCGAGGAATTTTTAGGAGAATCCATAAACATAGTTGAAGCAATACTAGTTGATGGACATGAATTAGAAGATGATGAATTAGTAAACTGTGTTCATCAACTAGGAGCACCAAAAGTCGACATACCACTACCAAGTTTCAAAGAACAGGATCAAAGAAAGGCCAAATATCAATTCAATGATGGAAGGCCATAGTCAAGCTGAGATTTTAAACAAATTGGGAGGCGATCCAAGATTTTTTAACTTTCTTTATTTTCTTCACATTTAGCTTAGTTGTTTGTTTGTCTTCTTTACTTTTAAGATAGATATTTTTTAATTTTTGATTACTCTGTGTTTTGCAGAAGGAGGAAATTTGATTTTAGAGGATTGCATATGCTCTTCCAAGTGTTAAAATGATGTCATGCTAACTCCAGAAGAAGAGGATGGGAATGCACTTCATTCAGGGAAGCCCTTGATCTTAAACTTATTTCATTATTTCACATTAAGGATAATGTGAAGTTTAAGTTGGGGGTTTTTTGCATTACATTCAAGTTTATTCAGTTTTGGGGCAAATTTTTTAGGTATAATTTTGATGAGCTTCACTTTTTAATAACTTAGCTAAAGGAAATCCAAGAGCAACTATGCTAATGTGCTAGAATTGAATAGGGTGGATTCTCCCTTGATGATCGGTAACATATGCTATGGTTTTTATTACCATTGCACATGATTTAGAATGAAGGATTGATGCTACCTTTTGATTTAATGATTCTTATGATAAGTCATTTTTCATGATTGATGAAAATTTCATTGAGCACATTATGTTATGATCATGCAAAGTGTATGTTAATTAGTTGATAATTTTATAAATTTAGTGACATATTTTGGTTGACATGAGCATGCTAGAACTTATTTGATTATCCCTCAAGGCAAAATCCTAGATAATATGTTTACTTAGACGTGATTTAGGCATTCTTTGATTAGTTTGAGCCTTTCAAGATAACCTAGTACATTCATGTCACTAGTGTCCCCATTGAGCCTTATGAGAGAATAACATATGCAAAGCATGTGAAAAATTACTATTCAACTTTTCTTTCTTTAGCTTCATTATCAAACCCGTTTTAGCTTGAAAAAACATGTTTGACCTATTAAAAGATATATTCTATGCTCATGATTTTTTGAGAGGTATGAGTGAAGCAAAATAAGATAAGTTTGGGAGAATTGAAAAGAAAAATGCTAAAATGAAAAGAAAATGAACAAAAAGAAAAGAGTTAATAATTATTCCTCTTTCAATTGGGGGGATCACATCCCAATTAACCCAAAAGAAAATAAGTTTTGGGGTGTGGTAGTTATACAACCCATTAAAACAAAGAGATAAGCAAATACAAAGTTAAGAGAGTAAACATTCATGTAAAATTCATTTATGATCTCTTACCTTGTGAATCCTTCTTCTTTTTCTTTGTTACCTAAACCTAAGGCCCAATTACAAGCTTAATAAAAACCTATTGATCTAAGTGAATAGAGTGTCTACATTAGTGAAGAGGGATTGTAAAAAGCAAGCTTATGGGGTGTTTGTAAAGATCATGAGAATCATTGGTTTACACATTATTGATTGAAAAGTATGCATATAGCATGAAATTGACATTACACACACATTTTCACTTCATAAAAGGATTGATGAAGCATGAGTTTCATGAGATTACATATAAGTGTCTAGAATGATTTTTTAATTATATGTACATGTGTAATTTGTCTGACATGTTCTTGATCGTTTAAGAGAGATTATCCTAAGTGATTCATGAGTTCAAATTTCTATTTTGCTCGAGGACAATCAAAAGATAAGTTTGGGGGTATTTGATGAGCTCATAATATACCATGTTTTATTACCTAAATTCACATATGTTTTGGATCCTCTTTTGATGTAAATGTAGTGGATTTCAATAAATTTGTACTTAATTTAGTTATTACTTGATAAGTAAATTCTATATTGATTTATTATGTCTATTTGTAGATAATTAAGTGGAAGAAAAGGAAGAAAATATGGAAGACATCAAGTTGCAAAAAGGAGTAAAGCAATGGAGTTTGGATGATGAACAAGCGGCTGAAAAATGAAGATTACAAGTTGAAGAAGATGAATGTGAAAACAAAGCATTTGAAACACATTCTGGTACTAATTGAAATGGATTCGGCTCAAGTTTCAACATATATGTCTTAGCCGTTAAATTTATCTATCCAACAAATCAAGAATCATAAGATTTGGATTTAAAACATGGATGTTATGGCTACAATACTACAACTATCTCAGACTTCAATTCTGATAATAGAAATTTTGGATGACAAAAGATGTCACTTTGAGGGCCCACCACTTATAGAAGATGGATGGCTCAAATAAAGTTACAACATAAAATTTGTATGCATTTAAATTATATGTCCAATGCAAAAAGAATTGTGTAATTTGGAGTTCATATGAGAAAGTTATAGTTAAAATAGTGTGAGTATCATTGGCTAGATAGCAACCCAGTGTTGCTGGTGCCAGCGGGAGCCTTAATTGTGTGTATTTTATGCTAAGTTCATAGCTGGGCACAACTGGGGGTAGCTTGGGCTTTTTAAGGATGAAGTTAGGGTTTTTTGGGAGAAATTTTCACTTCCATTTTGAGGGTTTTTTGGATGCTCTTTTACAGGCAAGGGGAAGGAGAGTTTTGTAAGAGAAGAGAAGAAAGGGAGCAAGAAAGGAGATCAAGTTTTGCAAAATTCCACATTTATGAAGGGAGTTGCTTCTTCTTTTTCTTCCATAAACTAGTTTCTATTTCAAAGGTGAAGATGTAATGTCATACCTATGGTGTTGAAATTTGGGTGAAATTTTTTGCATTTTAGTAAAATGAGGAATTGAGGTGATACATGGTGTTTTATAAAGAAATATGTTATAGAAAACTAAATTGAACAAAGAGAATGACTTCAGTAGTAGTTTTGAGTGAAATTGACCCTAGTAGTGATTTTGAGTAAAGTCATGTATATGACTTAAATTATTAATGTAATATGATTATTATGTATAATGTGATGTGTATGAGATATTGAATCAAAATTTTGAGATTTTTTTGGAATTTTGAACTATTGAGTTAAATGTTCAAGTAAAAAGAACTGAATAGGTGATTTTCATAAAATCATAGAAATTTTAATGAATGAATAGGCATGATTATGATCTATATGAATGACCTACTGTGATTATCATAGCTATTATGATGTGTAGGGAATCTTGGTTTAAGATTTGGGTGTAATTTGGAATAAAATTGGAATATGGAGTCATTTGTAGTAGAAAATTCTGAGAGAATTCGGTTAAAAACAACCAAATAGGTGATTTTTGGTAATTGATCTTGAATGAGGTAGTGAATAGTATGAACATAATTCATTTCATGTATCTGATGTGTGGGAAGTGATTATTAGATGATTTGAAATATTTTATGTAAAAAGGGGGTTATGGTGATCTTTCATAAGTGAAAATGCTGAACTTGATAAAGGGGTCATTATGATTGATTTTTGACATGTATAATGGACTATTTTAAAAAAAATTTCAACACGAAAGTTGGACCATGAAATTATCTGTCAAATGGAATAATAATCACTCTATTCCAATGTCATATGAGTAAGTTATGACTAATATACCAAAGATATTCCAAATGATAGAAAAATTACTAGATGAATGAGATGAGTCAACTTTATTATAATTTTTGACACATTTGGGGGATGATTTGGAAAGATTTGTTAACATAACAGTTGTATACTTGAAGTTATCTTTCCAATGCCTTAAAAATCAAGTCATTTAGACATCCTATGCAAATGTTATGCTCAAAATACTATCACTGTATTGGATAGAAAGAGCTTATCATGGCAGGACTCCAAAAAATACATTTTTTGGCATCCAATAGGGCCTTGCCATGGCAAGGCTCCAAAAAATGCACGTTTTGGCTGTCCAGTAAGACCTTGCCATGCAAGGCTTTTCTCTATAGTGGCAAGGGTTCACTGGCGCATCGAAGCACCAGAAAATTTGACCTTTTAAAGACTTAGCCCATTCAGTTTTCATTTGTATCCATCCTATCTCTTCTCCCATGTCCCAAACTTCATACCCTAGCCCCGTTTGATCCAAGTTCTTGTCATTTGGACTTGGAAACAAGTGGATTTTGAGAGATTATCATCCAAGCATGCTAAGGGAAATGGGTATTTGGCATTTGAATGGTAGAAATAAAAGAAGATTCGAATTCTTGCAGGCAGAGTAAACTAATGGGAGCTTTAAGCTTAGATTCTTGTTCATGGGAGAACACCATCTTCGAATTGCATGGTAAGTTATTTCCCCCCTTTTGAAATTGTGTTTTTATGTTAGTGAGGGTTTTTTAAGTTTTATAAACAATGAGATTTTAGCGATTTTATATAGAATTGATGTGTGGGGAAAACAATTTAGCTATGCTTAAGGATATATTAGAACTAATTTGGGCATAAAAATTGATGATTTCGCCAAGATGAGGTTTCTATGAATAGTAAAAATTTGATAAATTCATGAATTTTGTGAAATTATCATGGGAGAAAGCTTTAACGTATGATTTATAATGTTTTGAGATTTGTTTGGGTTGTTTAGGAATAAAAAATCTGATTTTTAGATGAAGACCCAATTTGGGTTAAAAAGGATTTTGACTATAAAGTGTTTAAGTGACAAATTAGATGAGATGAGGACTTAAACTTTAAATATCATGTTATAAATAGTAAAAATATGTTGAGTACATTATTTTTATAGTATATTGATAAGAAGGCAATTATGCATTTGGAAAGTAGATACAAGTAATAATAAATCAGTTTGAGTTATGGTTGTAAATGAATAGAATTGTTACCCTATACAGGATGATCTTAGAAGGATGAAAAGGCGTAGAGTTGGAGGAACGGTTAGGAGCTAAGAAACTGAGGTAAGTAGGCATTTGTTTCTATTGGATGGATAAGTATAATGTATATCCCATTTATTTGAAATCCGGGCATATTTGTTAAATGCATGGGGATATGGAAGAAGAAATTGGAAACATATCTTATTGCCACTAACCTTTAGTTGTGGAAATTATTTTTGTTGGCATGGGTGAGGATGAAGTGAGAGCAAGGCATGAGAACATTGAAGCCATATATGCCCTATTGTGTGCTTTCTGCCCCACCATTTGCAAATATGTCTTTAGCTGTAAAAATGCAAGAAAGATGATCGATAAGTTAAAGACATTTTCTAATGGGTAAATAGATTTGCACTTACAGTTTACTAATTTGCCTATTGAGATTGATCCAAGTGCTAGAAACATGAAAGAAGAGAAGAACATTTATCAAGCTCCTTCAAGAGACAAATGGCTTCTCGAAAAAAGATGATGAAGAATGTACTCAAAGAAGTCAGAGGCCAACGTAAGTACAGGTATAACAATTCAAAACCCAAAATCCCTTGTGCTCTTTTATTATACTTAGTACATTTATTAATTTGTCTATAATAAAGCCTTGTTTATGCATGAATAGAATTTTAAAGTGTAACCTAGAATAAAAGAACTTAAAATCTTTAAACTCATGATACAAAACTGAGATAATAAAGTAAATTCAAGAAATAAATAGGAATAAAGAAATAAAGTATATTGTGTGTTTGTGAAAGGATATAAAAATGAAGAACTATGCTTAAAATAATTAAAATGCTTTCAATGAAAAATAGTTAATCTAGCATACTAACATTTTAAAATCTTCCATGAAACAAATTCTCATCTTCATAATACAATTTATAAGCATGTTGATACAAAGAACTTAATACTAGGTATAATTGAAGCAGAATGCATTTATCTTAATTAACAGCTAATACAAAATCTGTTTCAACTCTTAATAAACTTAATCAAATATAGATTGAAGGTAGCAAAATCCAAATGACATAATCATAAAACTTAAATGAAGAAAATCTTCATATAAATAATCTAAGATTTGCTTAAATAATAAGTTTATATTATTTTGCTATGCAATATAATCTCTATGCATACCACTTTATGCTAAACAAAAACTTGCATTGATTAAATTGATACATAAAGTTTATATCTATTTGATTGTACTAATAATGAAAAGATGCAAGAATTTTCTAAGTGTATGCAGTTAAAATTGTCTGAGGAAATTTTTAGACAATCCAAGGGAGAGTGGACGCTTTGTCTGAAACTAACCTTAGACAAACTAAAAGACAAAGCAACCACTTTATCTAAAAATTCAGTTTGTCCAAAAAACAAGCCTAAGACAATATGCAAAACAGAGAGAAATTTCAAAGGAAGAAAAAGGGGTTTCAGATGGATGCAAAATCATGTCAACATACTTCATCTAAAATCTAATCTTGGAGAATCAAAATCAATGATGATTCTAAACGGCAAGTGTTGAAATGAGGAATCAAGCTTGACAACTTCAGTTATGAGCTCAACAGCAAAATCTATAAGGAAGCAACAAAAGAGATAAGTTATCCAACTTGATACATCTATTTGATGAATGAAATCTATGCTTTATTCACATGTCTCTAAAAATGACTTCCTTGAGTGAAAATATATGTGAATTCATTATTCGTGCTAAATCATTCAAAAAAATCTAAGTTAATATATGAAAGCAATTAATCATTGATGTAATTACAGTCCTAAAGCATAGGCAAAACTATTTGAGAAACTTCACGGTTTCAGGCTTCGAATAGGAATTTCATTCCTAGTCATTCCTTTTGCAAATCATCATTAAGGCTTGAACTTCTAAGAATTAACAAATTAAGATAATGCTTATGTTATGAATTATTCCACATTATGATTTATACTTGTTGTTCATAATTATGATGTGTGTTAAAAATGTTGTAAGTATGTTTCAGATTGAAATCATACAATGTGAAAAACTCAAATAATCTATGTTTCGAAATATGCTTGATATAATATGTTAAAATGTTTGTGATATTGCAATAATCAAAATGATTTACTTAATTTCATGATAATTGTGTTGATAATAGAATTAAATGAAAAACATGGGTAGAATAGGATGGAAGATAGAACTTTAGGATCACTTATGGAAATGGTGCCACTTGGCTCTTAGGTGCTCGCATCCCCAAGCTCCTGCATTCACAGCCACCTTCTGTTTTGAAGGGTTTAAATCTGATGCATCGATTTGAGCTCGGTCTCATCTGCCTCCCACCTTTTAGCCTCCTGTGACCTAAAAAAGCGTGTGCTTGTGATTTTTCATCATCCATAGAAGCCATTTCTGTAGGTTTCCCTTCTTTTCACTTAGTTCCTACATCTTAAAGTCGCAGTCTCCAAAACCTAGAAATGGGTCAAACGACCTAGAACTCGAGGAGGAACTTCTACAACCCAAGCTTCCACCTCTAGAGCTGGAACCTCATCTAGGAGAGGGCAACCTTCAAGGACCCAAGGCAATACCTCTTACCATCCTGATATGAATGTGGAAGGTGAAGAAAATGTTTGAGGGAATGAAGACAAGGGAAATTTGTTTAATTTAAAATCACTACCCGAAGAGGTTGATGGAAGAAAAGTTCCCATTGCGAAATTTCAACCTAGAGATCTTCCACCATACTACTTTGGCAGTGAAGAAAAGAAGTTTAAATTTTATACTTCAATGTTGGGGAGGCCAGTTCATGTGCAGAGGAAACTAGATTTCAAATTCCTTCATCAATGCAAATCAAATATCTAATCCATGCTTAATTATCTAGGATGGACTGATCTATTGGAGTATGATGCACCGTTATATAGAGAGTTGGTGCTCATATTTTATTTCAACTACAACCCAAGTTCCTGTGCTTTTATGGTAAAGGGAGTAAAAATAGATTTTTTTGGGAGTCCTCATAGAAGAAGAAGAATATGAGATTAAGAAAGAAGAAATATTCAATAATTTATTCAATGGAATAGTATATACCTCATATCATACTTATATGAGGACAAGGGACATGACTATTGAAGTTAAAATGCTTAAGAAAGTTTTAGAAAATATATTCATGCCCAAATTAGGTGGAATAGAACAAGTGGTTGCCAATGAGGCAAGAGTTCTGTGGAAAATTTATACCTACCAGAAGGTTAGCCTACTACACCTTATGTTCATTGCCTTTGAGCATATGCCACAAAGGATAGATCATGTTGCTCCATATGGTGTGTGGTTGACAAAAGGTTTTGAGCACTTTGAAGTTCCTATAAGTGGAGGATCATACTCGAAAATGTCTCCACATAAGAAAGATTGGGTAGAAGCCACTATGTTAAAAAGAATTGGAATTTCAACTTTTGATTATCTAATTAAAATGATGGAGAAAAATCAATAGGAAATGGAGGAAGGTGAAAATGTGGAAGAAGAAGAAAGTGAAGAAGGAAGAGAGGATGAGGAGGAGATGGAGGAAGTAGAAGAAAGGAATGACACATTCAGTCCCACTGCAGAGAGGGATGTATCACCTCCTAGAGCCTCATCTACAACAGCTATCCCCAGATCATCGGCCTACACATTTCTGTCAATGGAAGTAAAGGAATTAAGACTGGAAATGAAAAAGAGAAGTAGAAGAAATCAAGGGAGTGCGTAAAGAATAGAGAATAAGTTAGATGCACTCATCTCACACTTTGGAATAGCTCGATCTACTTCTATACATGAGCCTACACCACCCACTATTCCAGTCCCCACTGCTCAGGATCTAGAGTCATCTTTCTCAACTAATGAATTCATTACTACCCAGGTCATTACTCAGGAAGATCCTGCAGTTCCTTCAACCACTATAGATCCTCATCCTATCTCATAGATATCTCAGCTTTTCATATTAGAAAAACATTGCTTTATATGTTTTTGTTTGAAGAATGCAGTGAGAAATATATGCTTTTGTGAGAATTTTCAAACAAGGTTGATTGACTTACAATCGGTTTTGACATACAATTAGAAGGTTTTATTTTATGATTTCAGTTCAAATTTATGACAATTATTATATATGAATGTTTACTATTTGTGTTGAAGGGTTTAAGGTTAATTAAGATGACGGTTATATTATGATGATTTTTCTAAGCTACTTTGATGATTTTGATGATAATTATGATTCTCATGCATTTCTAAGAATGATATGTGAATTGATCCAATGGCTTACATATTTTTAAGTTTCTATATAAAGAATGCATAATGTTTGAATGTTGTCTCTTAACATACCTATATTTCTACTTATTGATGAAAATGATTTCTACTTTATGTTTATGGCAACCATTTCCAAAAAGAAGAACTTGAAAAGCATCTAACTTAAACATTTTGAATGATGATGAAACTTTATCAATGTTATTAACTATCTTGATGAATGTTTTGAAGCTCAAATAGTATATCTCATTTTTTTGTTATCAAAGGATAAATCAACAACATTCTCATATTTTTGTAGCTTGCCTCAAGTTTTCAATATTTTTTTTAATAAGATTATGTTTATGGGATCAAACACATAGCTATGTATTCCTTTGCAATCTCACTACTTCTCTTATGTTTATATCCTTTCAAAGAACCTAACGAGGTAGGGGAAGCTTTATCTTTTAGCTGCAAGACCCTTTCTCCTATTTGCTGAATCTTTTTACTACTGCCAAAAAGGTGGAAAAGGAATTGAGGAAAACTTGTTTTGAAACAAAATCAAATAATTGAGGAAATGATATACAAGTCTTTGAGTTTCTATTTATATATGTCAAACTCCATAGGATTATAAATTTCAATTAGATAGGGGGAGTTTGCAAAGTATCTCATCAACATACTCTTTATCATCACAAGTCTTCGAGTTTTGTCATTATCAAAAAAGGGAAGAATGTTAGGATTATGTATATGATTTTGATGACAACAAATCTTGGGTTAAGACTTGATTTTCAGTAATGATGCTTTTATTTTTGGAAACTTAAAAAATGTTTGGATCCATATTAGAAATGTCTAGAAGTTAATCCATAATACATTAACTTTGCTTATCATATGTTGGATCACAGACATTTTTTTAGTTAAACATAAGTCTGTACTTCATGGAGTTATCATCTTAAGCTTTTAATATGATATGTAAGTACAAGCATTTATCCATGCCTTACAACTTGAGAAAATCATGAATGGATAAACATATCCTAATAAGCATACTTCATAGAGATATCTCTCACATGAAAAAGAAATTATACTTGAATGAATTTATCCTTGTTCAAAGCATGATTAAAATTGTTTATCCATGCATGAAAACTTATGAAAATTATGTATGGATAAATGTATTTGGATTTATAATGAATAATGTCTATCATAAGTGGCAAAGGATAGAATTGTTGAGTATAGAATCATAGTCGCCTATGGATATCACTTGTCATCCATAGACAAAGTAATTCATCCAAAGAATGCGTCTGTGACAAAAAACTTTGTCTGGAGAAAGCGACTGACACTTGACCCAACCACCTACAAGTGGAAAGCAAGGTGGATGCAGGAAATTTTGAAGAATCTGACCATATTCTCATGGAGAAGTCACTTACCATCACTTGACACAGCCGCTTGCCACTACCGCCTGCTAACTTCCAACATTCAAAAATTGAAACATTGCAAGCCTTGAAAATGCTTCCCACTCCATTCAATAGTCAAGTTTTTGAAGTTCTATTAAGGGGAAGCTAAGGGATGATTCAAGGTTGAAGAACTAAGGGGGTTGAGCTAAAAATCTTTCACAAATCTATGCATCCCTAGGCCAAGAGCTTTGAACTTTAAATATCATTCAAGAGCTTTATTTTTTTTGTATCCATTCAAGGCCTACTTTTTCAATATATCTAAGGGAGATCTTATGTGCTATAAGGAGTTACTTAAAGATCAAGTCCTCCAAAAAATCATCAAGAAGCTTGAGGATTTTAAGTGACAAAGGCAAATCAACTAGTGAGAAACCCATTCAAGTCCTCCAAGTGTTGCCAAGATTAAAGATCTTCAAGGCTACATTAATACTATCTCAAGGGAGTTTGAAATCAATCTAATGTACTTATAGTTTTATCATTTGTATTTATGCTTTAACTATGTAAACTCATCAACCTAGATAGAGGCATATCATTATACATAAAATACCTCCAAAGGTAGAGTTTCTAGTTAGCTCATAAAATCAGAGTTATGCCCCTTGGAGCTAGAATCTAGATGAGTGCTGAAAGAAATATATTTATGCCCCCTAGAGCTGGAATCTAGATGAGTGCTAGGAACACTATATGTATGCCCCCTGGAGTTGAAATATAGAAGAGTGCTGGAAGTACTACTTGTAGCTTTACTATTGGATATAGTGGAACCCAAGACACAAGGAGAGTGTGCTCTTGGAAGAGTGGATATAGGGATGTGGTGCCGAACCACTATAAAAATCATGGTGTTTGTGTGTTTGATTGATTTACTTTTTGTGCACCTTACTGCTTTACTATTTATCTCATATTGCATAACACACATACAAGAAAAGAGGAAAATTGATTTCACATGGGTTGAACAATAAATTTTTATAAACTCAATTCACCCCTCCCCTCTTGGGTTAAACCATCCCATGGGATCCAACAATTTACACTCATTTGGTTATTTACTATGTATCATCTAATATTATACTACACACTATGATTTTCTTTGAATATGATTGAGTTATGTAAGATCAGTTATGATTTGTCTCATGAATTGGAATGATGAAGTTATGAAATTCCTTGTGGTTGATTTGGGAAATTGAATTTCCATGTGCATGTTCAATGGTTATTTGAATAGGCATTTCTAATAAGGCATTGGGAACTATGAACCATAATGATTATGATGAGCCTAGCTTGGTAATGAGGTGGGTGAATTATCTTAATGAATGCTTAGAAGAAAGCCTAAACGGGAAGACCAGAATGCAGAAAAGGCTAGTGTAATGATTGATGCCTTAAGTAGGGAGTCTGATAGTGATATGGTAAATATGTGTGCCTAAAGAAAGGAATTAATTGAGCACAGGTGTCATTATCGAAGTGGCACACCAGAAACATGGTATAAGGGGATGAGAATTGGTGTGTAAATAATTGCTAAGTCAAAGGGATATGATGAGAATTAGATATCCTTCCTTGGGAAGTGAGACTTGAAGTTTTGAGGTCAAAAATTTTCATAAGGAGAGTGAAATGTGACCCATTTTTTTTGGTAAGTGTAATTTTCATTTATAATTAAACTTTTGGAATTTGGTGTCACTAAATAATTAGAATTTGATGTGAAGTTTGGTATTTTTGGTACTTTTACCCTTGTGGAATAGTTTTAGTATTTGATTATAACTTTTGCATTTAATATCCAAATCAAATGATTCTTGATGTGTTAAAAGATAATTTCAAGGGATACAACTTTCATGATGATTAATTTTTTTGAATCAGCCTCCATTTGGAATCATGGAGCCTCATATTGATGACTTTTGAACATGGAGATAGTCACAATGTTTCAACTATAACTTTTTCATATTAACTCAGAATTAAGTGAAACTTGATTTATTTGAAAGATAAAAATGAAATATAAACATTTTGTGTCAAATAGTTTTTGATGAATCAGCCCTCATATGTTTCAAAATTTAAGGCAAGTAACACCTATTGCAATGGCATGTGTATTTAGTGGAATTTGGATATTTAATGGGAATTTTGAGGTAATTATTGTAATGCTCCACACCCCCACCCTATGCGTTTTAACCACGTCACACCAAGGCCAATGTGGAATGCTACCATTTCCCTCTCCTCAAGGGAAATCTTCTCATAATTTCATAATTTTTCTATTTCTAAGGGAAATATCCTGCCTAAAATCTAACAGAATCTGCCATAAATTATTAAGATCTAAACCTATGCAATCATTTGTCATCTACAAATACAATTTAAATAATTTAAAGCAATAACATAAATCATTAAGATGCTCACAACTGCCCATACACATGCCCACAACTTTGCCCAGGACTAGTCCCACCATGATGGCAATAAATAAATCTGAAATACCACAAATCCATTCACTATATCATTATGATATGCTAATACATTATTCTTTTAGATGTCCATAATATGTCAATAATCAATTATTTTATATAAGCTTGAAATGAAGATACATACACATATATGATTCCAAATCCCAATTTTACAACACATGGCAATCTTGGGCTCCCTTACTTAACCTATTCACTAAAAAAAATAGAATAAGAAGGTGTGAGTCCTAGCAAACTCAGTAAGTAGGCAAGTAATAAAAAATAATGATCAATATTCAATAACACACATGTTCATATCAAGAAGGTGTATAATCCCTATTCAATTAAACAAAGCATTCCATATCATTAGTACGGGATACTCTCTATCCCCATCCATTCACATGTTTAAAGAATATAACAAACATCCTTTTAAGTCAAATTCAGGGGATACTCTTTATCCCCATTAGTTCATGTATTTACATAACAAATGCCATATAGGCAACAAACGAGAATACTGTGAGCCATTTAACAAGTACACTATGAGGGCCAAGTCCTCATTATTACAGCATATCTTCTATGTCATTCAGGCGTATAATATTCTATTATGTTATCTAATACTGCATTCACTTGGAATGCTTCCATTCCATCAATATATATATATTCATTCAATGATGATATGTAACATTCTAGGACATTCAATGTCTCCATTACTTCCCACATCCACAAATAGATAACAAAAGATGAATCCTAGTATAATCTTTATCCCCATTCATCCATGTATAATAGAACAAAATTAGGGGACACATTATCCCCATTAGTCCACACATGCATACGTTATGCATATTAACATTCATGTCGATATACATATATGAAACAACCATTCATGGGATACTCAATGTCCTAAAGCATGCATGTATTCATAAAACAGATAAACATCAACCTTAAACTGACACAGGATATCCACTATCCCTCATCGAAAATGACATGCCGGTGGGATATATGTTATCCCATTTAGCAATACATTCATACATGAATCAAAAGCAATCTACTTACCTCATACAAAGAACAATTTTACACTCCTTCAAGTTCCCATGACTTAGCCTTCATTCCGTAATCAAATAGCCCTACACATATATCACTGTATCTATTACACTCATCACAAATATATCTCTATTTAAAGTCCTTAATCATCATTTTAACTATTAGAATAACTCATTCTTCATCCCAATACATTAGGATCTCTGGGTTGCAATCAAGCCCTATATATATATATCTGCGAGTGAGGGAGGGAGGGAGAGTTCGTCATTTGACTCTGTCTCCTAAAAACACAACTCGAGATACAGAGGGGGCGCAACGTGACTGCTTCCAATCTTCCATTAGTGAAGATTTTAAAATTTTCAATTTGAAAAAACCCAAAACCCAAACCCCTTTGTTGTCTTCCCACCTCGTTAAATATTTCACATCAGTGAGGAATTTATAAAGTGTATATTAAATTTTTTTATTTTTAGTATAAATTTTATTAATATATTTTTATTAGTGTAAACCTCTTTTATTTTATTGAGAATTTCATAATTTTTAAGGCATAAAATAATTAAACATCTGCAATCAAATTAATAAACTTCTTTTTTAGTCTAAATTTTATTTCATTAATTTATTTTTAGGGTAAATTTTATTAATTTAAACTTTATATGACTTTTCTTTAGTCTAAATATCATTAATTTTTTTAGTATAAATTTCATTAATTTTATTAAAAGTTTTTTAGTGTAAATTTTATTAATTTAAACTTTATATGACTTTTTTTAGCCTAAATATCATTAATTTATTTTTAGTGTAAATTTTACTAATTTCATTAAAAAAATTTAGTGTAAATTTCATTAATTGAAATTTTATATTAAATTTTTTAGTCTAAATGTCATTAATTTATTTTTAGTGTAAATTTAATTAATTATATTAAAAAATTTTCTCAATATAAATTTCATTAATTTAAACTTTATATGAATTTTTTTAGCCTAAATATCATTAATTTATTTTTAGTGCAAATTTTACTAATTTTATTAAAAGTTTTTTAGTGTAAATTTCATTAATTGAAACTTATATTAATTTTTTTAGTCCAAATCTCATTAATTTATTTTTAGTCTATATTTCATTAATTTCATTAAAAACATTTAGTGTAAATTTCATTAATTTAAACTTTATATGAATTTTTTTAGCCTAAATATCATTAATTTATTTTTAGTGTAAATCACACTAATTTCATTAAAAGTTTTTTTAGTGTAAATTTTATTAATTTAAACTTTATATTAAAATTTAACTTTAGATCTCGAATAAAAATTTAAAATCCAATGCTGGAAAATCTAGCTGCTCGTTGTTTTCATCCATGTCCTAAATTATGCCCCATGTCCGAAAGTTAAGATTCTATGTCCCACTACAAACTTTATGTCCCAAACATAGTAAAACAATCCATAATCCATATCCTAAACTATGCCCCATGTCCGAAAACCCAGATTCCATGTCCCACTATCAACTCTATGTCCCAAACGCAATAAACCCCTTACACAATTCATGTCCCAAACAAAGGCCTTCTATATCCGAAAACGCAGATTCCATGTCCCACTGTCAACTCTATGTCCGAAACGTAGTAAAAACCCTAATGAAAATCGGAAAATCAAAGTCAATTCTTCATTTCAGACACAACAACTTCCCCTCCTCCCTATTTCCCAAGTCCAAATCTTAGAAACTTTCCCATCTTCATTGCACATAGTGTCTTCCTACTATATTTAAACATTCCCCTATCTCACCTCCTATCTTCACTATTTTTCCTATTTGCATCATATTTCTTGCTCGACGATTTCCTAAATCCATCCCTTCTTCATCCCAATCAAAAATCATGGCTAAAATGGTTGAATCATGCATGGTAGTAGCATCAGCATCTACAGAGTCTTCCAGAAGAAGAAGAGCAAGAGAGGAAGAAGAAGTGGAAACATCTCCATCACAATGGAGAAGGTTGGATGAGTACTTCCTGCTACAGGTATTTTTCCTAAACAATCACGAATACTACAATAGATTTATGAATGTCTATGAAAAGAAGAAAGTAGTGAAGGGAAGGAGTCTTGATTTCGACCGACTCGGTGAAAATGACTTGGATTTGGACATTTGTAGATGGATTAAAATCCAAGGGTGGATTGAGTTTATGAGTTATAAGGAGAAATGCAATACAAAGATGGTTAAAATATTATTCTGCAACTATGATTCAAAGACGAAGAAATCGTGGATAGGAGAAAGAGTAATAGATTTGTCTGTTGAGAACATAAGAGAGTGTCTGAATCTTCCTATAGTTGAAAGAGAGGAAAACGATTGGCCTACCCTGAGAAAACAATTATTTTCAGAGGTGGCTAGAGCAGAGGTTGAAGAAGAAGTAAAGATGCTACACCCTGGCTATTTGGACAAGAATATGAGAATGACCCAAATTTTGATCATCAACAACATCTTTCCAAAAACAAGAGGTAGGGATAATATTTCTAAGAAAGATTGCACAATGTTGTGGGCTGTGAAGAATGGGAAGAAAATAGACTTGGCAAAGACAATCTTAGATCATTTGTTTCAGGTCAAAAGCAATAACAGATATCCTCTTCCTTGAATGTTCATGACAAAATTCCTAAGAAGAGTAAGAGTTGATTTGACTTTTGAAGATGGAGAAGAATTTAAAAATTATGATTTGATGACTAAGGTGAATTTGAGAAAAATTGGTCCCAAAAGGACTAAGCCATCCAAGTGAACAAGATTTGAGGGTGGAATAACTCAAATACGAGAAGCAAAATTTGTTGCTTCAGGTGTGGAACTAAGGGAAGAAGTTCCCATTAATAGAATAGAGGAAATGACAACTGATCTGAGTGAAGAAGAGGCGGTTGCTAAAATAAGGGAAGAAGTTCCCACTTAGTTGTAGCAAAAGTAACACATGCAGGAACTACAAAAACAATAGGAACAGCTTCTCCACTCACAGAAGCAACAGCACGTCCTCCAAGTAGGCCTTCATCCTCCACTCACAGTAGTGTTGAGAAGAGGCTGAGAAAGCTTGAAGTTGATGTTGATGCTCTGAACATCAAGATAGATTCAATGAAGGAGTAGATGGATTCAGTGTGTCAAAAGCTGGATACTTTGACTTGTTTGGTTGAGTCCATCAAACAGTAATCGAAGCCGTTCAATCCTCTTCCCCATCATCACCTTTCCATGATCTCAGACCATCTTCACCCCTAAGAACCCCTCAGCCCCATTATTCTGATCACTCTCATCAATGTCCATCTCATCGTGGTGATTAGTCCCATCATTCTCCATCTCATCATTCCTTACCCTACTCTCCTGTTCATAAGCATAGGCCTACTTCACCCATCAATTCGACTCATCCCATGAGTATTCCCTCCTCTCCAATTGTTGTAGTTCTTTCATCTCCACTTTCCCCTCCTAAGCTTAGACCCACTTCATCTCCACATTTTGACTCAGAGTACTCTCTCTCTCTAAGTCAACTATGTCACTTGCAAACATTTTAACATGGATGAAGTCCACTCTAAATAAATCTTATCTCTCCTCTCCACAAGAAACTGCTTCTCCTCCATCACAACCGCCCTCTAGAACTACTCCACAGGAAATTGCCTCTTCTTAACAAACAATACCTCCTCCTTCTCTAAAAAAACCTCTAATGCATTCGACTCTACAAATTCCAAAAGTCTCTAAGGTTTCTATAGAGGAACAGAAGTCATACATCCTCCCCATTGTAATATCACTCAAGCTAACATATAAAATTTAGCATCCCAAATTTCCCAAATTGACACGATCAACCGGTGGCTGATGGCTCAAATTTAATACCTCGCAAGTGCACGGTCGATGTATAGTCTAGTGTGCTTATGCAAGGGTCGATCCC
>JAYJMB010058854.1:0-26931 GCA_036873735.1 Pouteria campechiana | reverse complement strand
TTTGTGTGATTGCTTGATCACCAGTTTTATAAATCTTATTGATTGTCTATGCATGGTTAAGGCACACACCTAACGCACAACCATGAGCTTCCTTGAATGAGAAGAGTAGAAGGTTAAGGTGCACACCTAACGCACAACTATTCTACTTGCATAGTTCTTGATTGTAATGGGCTTTCACTTCAATTATGCTACACACTATAGGTAATTGGACTAAGTGGAAGCGCTTGATTTAAACCGCACACCAAATAATAATAATCATATCATAGAAAGAACAAACCTAAGTAAGCAATGAATCCCTTATCCAAATAGCAAGGGGAGTTATTAAGTGGTGAAATATGAACCCTAGACCTTTGCCACTTGAGATTCATCATATATTATTTTATAAATCTAGATTTCTAATTATCTCTTTAGTTTATTATTCTTATTAATTCAAACCAACAATCCATCTTTTTAAAGTTAGTTTTAGTCAGTAACTTAATTTAATTAAATCAATTTGTCATTCTCTTTGGGATTGACCCTTGCTCATGTATATTGTACTGCTATACAATTGTGCACTTGCGAGTTATTATCATGTGAACCATTAAAGACCTCAGAGGAGATATGAACTGTATGAGATGCTTGGAGCAATCTTACAACATATCAATGTTAGACGTAATTCAAGAGGAATGTATGAATTGAATTCTAATATTGAGCTTTCTATGCATATATCTGAGCTTGCCAAGCAAATGAATATGATGTGCTCCATGGTGATGAATCGTAAATAACCAATTCCCATGAAGGTATGTTCTATTTGTGGTATTTTTGGTCATTTATACAATGCTTGTTTTTCTAGGTAGAGTTTTACAATGCTTGTTCTTCTAGGCAAAGTTTCTAGGATAAGCCAATGCAATGAATTTCTATAACCAACCACCCCTTGATGATCGATATCCTAGTTGGAGAAGTCATCCCATTTTTTTATGGAACAATGATCCAAATCAGATTCAATCTGGAATGTGTTTTCAATCAAAGAGACCTACTCTTGAAAAAACATTTTCGAGTTTTATCCAAGCAACCCAAACTTAGTTCCAAAACAATGAAATGACGTTCCAAAATATTAAAGCAAGATTCCAAAATGTGGAGGCACCTATGAAGATGATAGAGACTCAATTGGGCAAATTGCAGAGGTTGTGCAGAGTCACACAACTAAAAAGCTATCAAGTTAGCCTGAGCAAGTGAAAGCAATCACCACATTAGGAGGTGGTAAGCCAAACAAAGTTGTTGAAAAATCTTATAATGGCAATAAGAAAATTCTAGCATTAGATGTTTTCCCACAAGAAAAAGCTAGTGAGATGATTGAAAGTTCTAATAAAGGCCCAGAAAAGGAGGAGATTAAAGAAGAATCTGAACTGTAGCAATTGCCTCATTTTTTAAGGTATGCATCTAAAGGCAATGATTTATGCTTTCTAGTGATTATTTCTTCTTCTTTTACAAGTATGGAAGAGGAAGAAAAGCTCATGAAACTTCAAGACCAAACAGTGATGTTTGATGTTTTTAAGGAGATAAAGCTGTCCAAGGTGAAATCCTAGATTACATGTTTACTTGGAAGTGATTTAGGCATTCTTTGATCGGTTTGAGCCTTTCAAGCTAACCTAGTATATTCATATCACTAGTGTCCCCATTGAGCCTTATGAGAGAACGACATATGGAAAGCATGTGAAAAACCACCATTCAACTTTTCTTTCTTTAGCCTCATCATTAAACCCTTTTTAGCTTGAAAATCATGTTTGACCTATTAAGAGACATATTCTATGCTCATGGTTGTTTGAGAGGTATGAGTGAAGCAAAATAAGATAAGTTTAGGGGAATTGAAAAGAAAAATGCCAAAAGGAAAAGAAAATGGACACAAAGAAAATAATTAGTAAAGATTCCTCTTTCAATTGGGGGGATCACATCCCAATTAACTCGAAAGAAAATAAATTTGGGATTGTGGTAGTAATACAACCCATAAAAAGAAAGAGAAGAGCAAATAAATTTTTTTTTAAGAGAGTGAATAGTCATATGTAAGTCAATTATGATCTCTTACTTTGTGAATCTATATTCCTTTTCTTTGTTATCCAAACCTAAGGCTTCATTACAAGCTTAACAAAGACCTATTGATCCAAGTGAACAGAGTTATCTACATTATTGGAAAGGAATCATGAAAAGAAAGATTATGGAGTGTTTTATAAAGATTATTAGAATCACTGATTTGCACATTGTTAACTGAAAAGTATGTATATAGCATATAATTGACATTACACACACACACACACACATTTTCACTTCATGAAAGAATTGATGAACCGTGAGTTTCATGAGATTACTTGGTAAGTGCCTTGAATGATTTATGAATTATATGTACTTGTGTAATTTGTTTGGCAAGATCTTGATTGTTTGAGAGAGATTATCCTAACTGATTCAGAGATTATAGTCGTTGTAACTTTTTATAATTTTTTCAAGTGCTTGGTAGATTTTGTATTACTTTTTTACATGTTGTCTAGCTTTAAAACTTCAAGATAAGTTTTATGAAATTATGACATTGTATTATTATTAATTACTGTTAGATCCACCTTTTATCAGAGTTTCTAAAGAACCTTTTCAAGATTTCTAATATAAGTTTAGGTTTTAAACGCGATCAATGGTCATATTTTGGATTTTGAAGATCTTTTGAAGGTTGATTTCAACCTCTGATACTATTCTTGATTCTTGGCTTTTTGAAGTTACATCTGATGATCTTTTGTATTACTTCTGAAAATTTTTTGATAATGTTCTGAGTTCATAAACTTCTTCTGAGTTTATTTTGTATCAATGTTATCGATCTTCAAAGACTTGGAAGCATTTCTTAAGTTCTTCTGACGAACTTGTGATTGCAAAGTTTATATTCTATATTGCTTCTGATAAGGTTTTGAGTGTAGATATTTCTTCTAAACTCATTCTGACCATGATTATTTGACTTCTGAAGCATTTTAGAGCTTTAGAATATTTTTAAAGTTCTTCTGACAAATTCTGAGTACAAAAGTTTTCTTTGAAGTAGAGCATTTTACTTCTGACATGTTTCTGAAGACTAAGGAATGCTTCTTCTGAACTACCTCTGAAGTGTGAGATTGCTTCGGAGTTAATTCTGAGGATTGTACTTTATCTCTGAAAAAGGTTCTGACTTGCTTCTAAAGAGGTTCTGAAGTAGTCATGAATACTTTTGAACTTCTAAGCTTCACACCTTGTCTCTGAAGGGATTCTAATCTGTCTTTGAAGTACTTCTAAATATTTTGAATTACTTCTAAGTGATTTTTACTTGAGCAATATTTTTAAATTATCTTATTTTGAAGGCTTAATGTGATAGGCTTATAATTAATATTATTTATTTTTTGCAATTACTCTCCTTAATCTGTTTTGATATTTAAATGTTGCATCACTTAGAAAGTAATTTGTTAGTACCTTAATTCTTCACTCATTTGTTTGTTCATCATCAAAACTTAGTTATTTAATTACATTCATCATCAAAATCAAGCTTAGTAGAGGGTTAGATTTACCATGTATTCGATATTCTTTATGATAAATTATGTTTGGAAATGTGATTCTTATGTTACCTTGCACATGGAAGCTTTTAGAGGTTGGTTCAAATGCATTTCAGAACTCTGAACATGATTTTGTTGCATTTTTTCCCATTTTACAATACTAAAAATTTTCATAAGTAGTTCAAAACTCTGAAACTACACTTTAAACTTCTAAAAGACACGTTAAACAAACCAAAATGGTTAGAGGCCATTTCAAAACTTTGAATACTAATTTTAAAACTCTGAAACTCGAGCACTATCTTATTAAAATATGACAAAACAATCAGAACTCTGAAAAATTAGCTTTAGAACTCCGAAGCCCCTTTTCACAATTGAATCATTTCATCTCCCACTTATTTTTCTAATTTTTAAATGCTTTTGAATCATTCCTATTTCTCTCACATATAAAAACTAATCGAACCCTCATCTCCAAAAACCTAAAACCCTCCAAATCCAAACCCTTTTTCAAAATCCACTGAAACCCCTGCTACTAAAATTACAAGAACAAAGGGAAGTAGTAAATCCCTTGCAATCCTAATAAGAAGCAGACCATGGAAAGAAGAGCAAGAACAAAGAAGAAGGAGTGGAAGTTCAAAATAAGAAAGGAAGATTGGATAACCACACACTGAAGGTATATTTTGATAACAAAATCTCAATGTTTGAGAAATTTAAAAATTAGTTTGACAGCAAAAGGGATTGTTAGAGGAAGAATATTCAACTTTGAGGCATTTGGAGAAGGAATAGGCTACCTAAATCTCTCGGTAACAAAGTGGTTAAAGTTTCAAAAAATGGGAAAATTTTCTAAGCTACCAAGATGAGAGTTATACCAAGCTCATGCAAATCCTTATTAGCAACTACAACGCAAGCACGAGGACATCTTGGAGTTGGCAAAATGATGATAGACTTAAATCTTAAGAACATTAGAGAAACTTTCAATTTGCCAAAGGTAAAAGAAAATGGAATTGAGTGGCCAAAGAGTAAGTTTGAACTATTTTCAGACTTGGTTGGAATAGCAATAGGAAGAAAGGAAAACTACCTCCATGCCAACCACTTAGACATAAATCTCAAGATAGCTCATAGTTTGGTCTTCAACAATATCCATCCCAAAATAGGGAGCTTAAATCAAATTTCAGAGAAAGATGTGATGAGTCAATTTCATACACATATATTACACATGTTTTAGCTTATTTATTTGCAAATTTTTGTCTCTTTTAGAAGAATTTAATGCTTATTTATTTAATTTTATCAGGTGCTTTGAAGATGAAAAAAGAATGAAAAAGAAGAGAAAAAGGTTGGTAAAGAAGTAATTACAAAGATGGAGCAAATAGATCAAATAGAGTAAGAAGGACCGAGCAGCAAACCAGTGCTACCAGCGCCCATACCGAACCACCATCGGCCGGCGCCCGAGATGGACTTGTTTTGCATACGTTTCACCAATTGCGTATTTTTGGGCTTTTTAGGGAAAAACTTAGGGTTTTTGCAGGGTTCTTCCACTTCCATTTTTTAGAGTTATTCTCTGAGGTTTAGAGTCATTTTTTGGGATATTTCTTGTGGAGAAGAAGAAGGGATTACAAGTAAGAAAGAAGAAAGAGAGAAAATGTTCTTTATTGCTATCATCCTGTCTCAGGGAGTTGTTTTATTTTCTTTTAAGAACTAAATCCCTTTTTCTAGGTTGGATATTATTAATGTTATATGATCTTGTTTTATTCATGATATTATTTACAATGATTTAATTTATTTTATTACTTGATCACCAATACTATGAGTTAGATTATTTATTAAAGCATGGTTAAGGTACACATCATATGCAAAACCATGAGCTCCCTTGAATGAGAAGGATAGATGGTTAAGGATCACATCATATGCTAAACCATTCTATTCAGGTTCTTATGTTTTTGAACTTAATGGGTTTTCACCTCAATTATTCTTAACGTCATAGGTAATTGGAACGAGTGAAAGTACTAGATTTAAACTCGCATGTCAAACGGTAATGATCTTATGTTTGAAAGAACAAACCCAAGTGAGGCATTAAATCCAACATTCATTGGAAAAGAGTTATCACCTTGTGGTGAAATCAAAACCCTAGACTTTTTCATCCTATTAATCTCTCTGCATTATCCTTAGCTATTTATTTACTTTTATTCTATTAAGTTTCTAAAATTATATCATATCTTAGTCAAAGTCTGTTTAGTTTTATACTTAGTAACTAAAAATTAATTAAGTTGGTTTGCCTTTCTCTGTGGTATTGACCCTTGCATTTGCACACCATATTGCTATACATCAGTACACTTGCGAGAAACTATAATTTGAACCACCAAGATAGAAAAATTCTATGGGCTTTAAACATTAAAAGAAAGTGGATCTAGCTCAATTAATGTCTAATCATTTATACATTGTCAAGACCAACTCTAGATTTCCACTTACCTATGGCATAGTGTTTACCAACTTTTTGAAGAATGCAAAAGTGAATCTCTAGGATGAGAAAGGAGAACCATTAAGGAAATTAGATATGCTTTGGACAACAACTAGTAAAAGGATGTAGGACAACAACTAGCGAAAGGATGGGATTTAAAGAAACAACAGATGGTTGGAACTCTGAGAAGCTCAAGAAGACAAAGCAAGTGAAAGGATAGAAGTAGTAAGAGAAGAACAAAAAGAAAGAGGAGAAGTAGGAGGGGAAGAAGAACAATCAAGAAGAATGGAAGAAGCAAAAGAGACAACAAGAGAAAAGAGTGAAACAGTAGCCCCATCTCAAACCAGAACTACCCAAAATCAACCTTCACATCAACCTTCCCAACATGGGCTTAGCCAACCCAACCAACAAACCCAATCAGCTATGCCGAACCTTCATCACCTTAAAACCTTCCTTGAAAATCAATTCACCAAAGACTTAGAACCATTATACACTAGACTAGAAATCCTAGAAACTCAAGTATCATCTAGTGTATCACTTCTTAGCTAAAGGGTAGACAAAATTGACGAAATAATGAATCTAAAGTTGGATACACTAATTTCTCTTTTTGAGTCTACACAAACCCAACCTAGAACCACCCAAGCCAAACCTAACCACTCTACACACTCCTCGTAAAGCAAATATTATTCACACCATCAAACCAACAAGACTCCATCACCCATAAGACCAATCTTTGAACCGCAAACCTATGAACCATAAGCCTTTAAACTTCAAGCATCAGCACCTCAACTTCTTAGCCTAACCCAGAATCATCCCAACCAAAACCTACAACTCCTACCAAATCAGCCTCATCAATATAAACTCCTAAAAACCTAAACCAACTAGTTTCCATTAGTCCATCTTCTGAATCATCACCCAAACTAACACCCGAAACTTCCTTAAAGATTGAACCAAAACCTTCTCAACCCAAGACTTCAAAACCTTCACCTATCCCAGAATCCTCAACCTTAGACACAGACCTGATCTTTATACCTTTCATAGAATAGATGACCAAAAGCAAGCCAACTCATATGCCATTCAGACAATTAGAGAAACATTTTACAAGACTAGTCATTAAACTAAAGATATCTCCTATCCCTATCCAAAATTAGAGGACTCATCCTATTGCTCTAGAATAGAATTCATACCTACAAGTTGACCAGACCAAGTTTCATTCTTCCACATGTTGATCTCATTGAGTAGATAGCTCAAGAGGGGAGGGGTGAATTGAGAAGATAATAATTATGGCCAAATAAAAATTATCGTGCTACAAGAGAATAGAAGTCAAATCAAGTAGCATATGACACAATAGATTTTTATAGTGGTTCGAGCAATCTCCCTACTCCACTGTTCCAAGAGCATACTCTCCTTGTGCCTTAGCTTCCACTATCACTTATAATAGAATTATAATAGTACTCCTAACACTCTTCTAGATTTGCTCTAGGGGACGTAACAAGTACTCCCAACACTCTTCTAGATTCCAGCTCTAGGGAGCGTAACTAGTGCTCCTAGAACTCTTCTAGTTTTCACAAGATCACTAGGAAACTAACTAGTTTATGAGATTATCAGTAAACTTAATGGTTTTATAGAGCTCACCTACAACTCATACAATCTGGTTTTCTCAAGTCTTCAAAAACTCATAAGGCAGATAAATTGCAATAAGGTTGTATAACAAGTTGCCTCTTATTCTAGGCTAACTTATACACAAATTAAGTACAGATAAAATAGATACTCAATGAGGTGCAAAGAATATCAATACACTAGAAGGTTGATGATGATGAAGCTTGTAAGCATATTGCCTTATAACTTGATGGAGTTAATATCTTGGAGGAAATCTTTTCTTGAGAGAGGTTACTAAATTAAGCGCTTTTTCCTTTTCATTTTTCTCTCTCCTTCCTCTCTTCTTCTTTGTTGTCTCTACACTGCCTTTATAATCTTTTTGAGGTTTCTGCTAAATGGTGGTGAATGGCTTTCATTAGATGTTGAAGATGGTTCTGAATTTCTTTTGTTGAAAAGTTGTCTTCTAGTTAATTTGTAGCAGCTGGAAAGACTGCAACACCAACCTTGAAGAAGATGCATTTTTGGTTTTGGCAAATGTTGGACAAGGAGATACTACATATCTGACTCTTTCATTATTTTGGAAAGATACTCATTAAGTTTGAAGAGATGCAGCTTTTGAGAATAAAATTGTTGAGTGAACGGAAACTGCTCCCTTTCGAATTTCTTTCCATCTTAAGCTAAGTTAGTTTGTCTGGAGTTAATATGCTATGTTCATGTGAAGGCTTATTCAGGGAGTGCAACTAGCATTGTCTAAGGAAAGTAACTTCTTTTTTTGAAGATTTGTTTGAGTGTTTTAGCCACAATTTGTCTGAGGAGCTTCAATTTATCTTAAGGTAGTTTTGGACAAATTGGCTCTAAGTAGAATCGTATGATGGAGTTGACTACTTTGTCTGAGTTGTATAGTAGCGCTTCCTCACTTTGTCCTCACGGACAAATTTAGTCATGCGATGAAGTCCACTTTGTTCGACGACTTTGTAACATTCTTACTTTATCCGAAGTTAGTCTCAGACAAAGAGTCTCAGACAAATTAAGTCTTCATTGGAGTGTAGGGAAGATCGATTTGGAGCTTAACTTCTTCTAAGATTTATTCTGACTTCATCTGTAATAGAGTAACTATGTTATTGTGGATTTGTCCGAAGTCAAGCTATGCTTCTGTTATCTGATTTCAACCTTTTATCTCTAACAAATATTGCATAAGAGGAGTTGGTTTGACTTTATCTGAGCTAAAGATGAAGAATGATTTGTCTGTATCCAGCTGAAGTAAGTCTTGTATGAGATAGAATTTTTTCAAGGAAGATTTCTGCAGCAATTGAAACTCCATCCATAAGGCCTTGTAATGTTTCTGGTACTAGATATGTCCTTCGACCAAAGTGTATCTTTGAGTGCTCAGATCAGATGATTTAATTGCTTTGGAAGGCCTAGACAATATGAGCTCAAAGATATTTGTGGTTCTTGAAACCTTTTCAAAGTTTCAATGTCATTCCTTTTGAACATTTATGTTTTCCTCCAGTGTAGTTAGTCTTATTCTTAATGTAATCATTTTATAGGTTGTCCACTATATTTGTGTTATTTTCCTGTATATCTTTCATATTTATTTTTGCAATACTAAGGAACATGATTGTCAATATCTTAAGTGTTCACTCATATGTTGTTGTTCATCATCAAAACTTGGTTGTTTTCCATAGTCACCATTTGTTTAAACATACTTTCTTATATTTTATGATGACAAAACATTTAAGTGAAATACCTTTTAAGAGGATAAGAATATGCAAGAGAGCTAAGTAAGAAAATTTATGACATGACTTTGTTTCTTGGCTCCCCTTGACTAAGTGCATATTATACATAAATCTTGGTAATCTTTAGTTCCCCCTAAGTGAATGCACTTTGACTTCTAATTTCTATTTCACTTTATTTCCCCCCCTTTTTTTCAAAATCAAAAAGACAGAAGATGAGGAAGAAGCAAAATGTTCTTCAAAAGGCAACTTTCAAATATTATATAAGTGATGTTGAAGAGCTATAAAATGGATGAAAAGATATACTTCATTGATGTGAGAAAGAAATGTACAATTTGTAAACAGAATCATCAAAAAAATGTTGTAAATTATGTAGCAGTTTATGTGTTGGATTTGGGCTCTTGTTCCTTCAATTTAGTTACTGTTGGCCTTTTGAAAGATACTTGATGGTCAGTTCTAGCTAATACCATTGTTGCCAATATAGATTGAGCAGTTGTTGACTCGATGGATGTTGTTGTCAGAGGAATGAGAGGAGGAATAATTTTAAGACGTGCCATGTACTTATGATTCAACAATTGAGGATAGCTTGGAAGTTGATTTTCTTGAAGATCTTTGTTGTTTGCAGCGAGATTGTAAAGATATTCCTCTTGTTCTAGATAGATGTAAGAAGATTGAGTGGGTTTGTATGAAGGAGTTTTGTGTTAGGGGGCTTTGTGGGTTTTTGAGAGTGTTTGGGCTTGAAAGCTAGAGCTTTAGTTACTAAAGAGGGATTCATAGAAGGGGGTTGAGGTATTGGAGAAGGAGATGGGTTTGTAGAAAGGTTAGGATTTCATGATGAGAAAACAATGGAGGATGAAGATGGTTAGGTGAACTCATTTCGTATCTTATCTATGATCTTATCACCATCTGGAAGTACTTTGGCTTTAAAATTTTTGGTTGGACCCTTATTATTGTTATGCTATCAAGAAATTTTTGATCCTCAAATTTTGGAAAAGGAAGATTAGAGAGAGTGAACGATCTAGCTTATGATTGTGAAGTGAAGGAAATCATTTGAGTTATTAACTGTCTATGTTCAATTTATTCGAGTGTCATTTTTAATTTTGGATTTTTAGGAGTTGAGGATGTATGATTTAGAAGTTTGGGATGCTAAATTTAATAAGTTTTAAACATTATGGGTATGACATCTGATGGTACGGTTGACTGATTTTTGAGGGAGGAAGAGGAGGTTGAGAGACTATTGGAGATTCTTGAGGATTTGTTGTTGTCGATGGAGATGGAAGAGAGGGTTGTGAAGTTTGAACAAGAGTGAATGAAGTACATTGAATGGTAGATTGTGGAAATGGAGAGGGATTTTCCTAAAGCGAATGTTCTTAGAGGTGGATTTTAGAGATTTAAGAATTTTGCCAATACGAATTTCTAACTCAGAGATGGATGATACTAAATTAGATTGAGGAGATTCTTGTGGAAGATTGGTGATGATGGGAGAGGAGTTAGTTGGAGAGTAGTGAGGTGTGTGGTGAGGTGAAGATGGAGCAGGAGAGGAATGATGATGTGAGGATGAGTGATGAGTTGGAGGAGCAAGTGAGGAATGATCGGACCTGGTTGGTGAGATAAGTTTAGGTTCTTAGACAAGAGAAGAGTGAGGTAAAGGTTGAACTAATTGGGTTTGTCCTATGATGGATTCAACTAAATAGATCGACCTTTTTGTCCAATGAATCCATCCTAATGGTGAGGGTTGCAGTAGATGTTTCAATATCAGTGAGTTTGCCCTCAAGGGTTCTTTGGAATAGGTTGGGTTGGTGGGGAAGAATGCGTAGGTCTAAAAGGAGATGAAATTGAACTGTGATGTGGAGATGGTGTTGTTGTTGCTTCTACTTCTCCTCCACTACCATTGCTTCTGTTGTTGTTTTTGTGTCTATTTGTACATGTTCTTCAGTCCTTCTTCTTCTCTCCTCTCTATTTCTATTGCAATAGAAGTCCTTTCTTCTCTTTTCATTTCTGTTGTTCTAGCTACTCTTTCAGAGGAAGTAGTCATCCTTATTTCCTCTTCAATAGGGAAGTCATCTTGACTTAGTTCTTTTATCATTTAAGCCATAACTTCCTCAAAGATATCTTCTCCCCTTGTTTTATCATTATGTGCAGATGAAGTGATCTCTTCTATTGTAGTGGAGGGAATTTCTTCCTCTTCTTCTTCCCTGGCTATTTCTAGTCTTGCTTCTTCCTCTTCTTCTTCATATTCTCTTGCCCTTTTTAATTTTCTAGGACTTCTTATCTTCTCAATGATAGTACCATCTGAAGTTATGGATATTCCTACTCTCTTCAGTGTCATATTGTTAATCATGTTTGAGTATTTGAATTCATCTGGTACCTCTTATGATAGATCTACTTTTTCCTTTCTTAGTATTTTTGTCATTGTCATTCCATAAGGTAGAGGATATCTTGCAAATGATTTGACTTGGTAAAGGCCAGATCCAACTTTTTCTTAAACTTTAATGCCCAGAGAATCTTCGCATCTCTTTCAGATATATTATCCCTTCCTCCAATCTTAGGACAAATATTGTTGTTTAAAATATTATGCGCTAGCTTCAAATTTATATCCAAGTGCTTTGGATTCAAGCTTTTTACATCATTACCAATAGTCACACCTGCTACTTGTGAGAACAACTCTTTTCTGGTCGTTGGCCATTCAAATGTTTGCCCTTCAACCATAGGGAGATTTAAGCATTCTCTGATGCTTTCGGGAGATAGATTTATTTTCCTATCTCCAATCCAAGACTTTTTTAGCCTAGGGTCATAATAGCAAAGAAGTATCTTTACCATTCTAGAATAACTCTTGTCTTTGCAGCTCACGAATTCTTTCCAACCCTGAGAACTTATCCAATAACAAACATCCAAGTTCATGCTTTTGAAGGTGTTGAAATCAATAATCTTTCCTTTTAATACCTCTCTTACCATACTTTCTCATGAACTCAGGGTAACTATGTTCATTATTTCAGAAAGTTACCTCAAAGAGTCTGTTTCTTTGTACTCTTCTTTTTTGTGTTGGATGTGCATCCCTAATTCTTTTCTGTCTCTTCTTCATCTAGATGTAGATGCTAAAGCATTTTTGCTACACTTGAATCCACCATTTCCACTAGTTAAGGTTTAGGGTTTTGAAGGGAATTTTGATGAGATAAGCTTGAATGTCTTTGGTAGCAGCTAGAGAAGCGAGCAAATGAAAATAAGGTGCCAAAACATTGAGAGATAGAGAGGGGAACAATAGGGATTCGAATCACCTCCTTCTAAAAAGAGAATTTCTATCACTAACAGTGTAGAGGCCAATAAGTCCAGAATGAGGTTAAAAAGGGTTTTCTCAAGCCTTTGAACGAATTGTTATAACTTCAGACAAATTGGTGGCTTCGGATAAATGTACAAACAAAGTAGATGATATATGATTTGATATTTTTGAGCAGATGACATACATGTTTGTCTGAGAACGTATAACTGGGTGTAGGATTTATCTTTAAGTTTCACAATTAAGAGATTTAATTATAGAAGTTGTTTATGAAAATTTTGAATGATTAATCTCTTAATACTTAACTTGATTTAGTGTACTTTTATGCCATGTGCACAAATTAAGTAGTAAGGAGCATATAATCCAAAGCATTGTTTGCAGACTAAATGACGTGTAGTATGTGCATAAAAATCTACTATAATATACTCTTAATGTATGTTAAGTGACCACTTTTGGTAACTCATGAATTGTTCTTGTGGTACTCAAATGCACCTAAATTAATCTAATTCTTTTGTACCCATAATTTCTTTGGTGCCTCTAGACAGATGTTAGGATATTGTATTTCTATATTTGTAACATTCTTACGATAATACCTAGGGTGTTAATTTTGGGCTAATTATGTGTTGATTAATGAAGTAATGTAGTTTTTCAATGAAATGAATCAAGTATGTACCAAGTATATAAAAATTTTATGAAATTGAGTTAAGTAAAATTATATGTGCATAATTATATGGCTTGCTTACAAGTTAATTTAGGTACAATTTTGTGTAAGTATGTTATATTTTATGTGGAATAAATGATGAAAAAAGAATGGGAAAGAAATATTGAAAAATGGAGAAAATTCAAGGAAAATAGGACCAACCAGTGAACTGGCATTGGCAGTGTCGATCAGTGATAAAAAGATGGCTGGCCAATTTTTTGGCCAGTTTCCATCTTGTTTCTTCTTTTGTCTATTCCATTTTTTCTCCCCTTTTACCCTAGCTCTATTTAACTTAATTTCTTATCAATTTAGCTAGGAAATCATCTTGCCTAGCTAGATAAACTTGTGAACTTTCATTTAAACTCAATTTTCATCCATTTGAGCCATGAAAAATGAAATAAAATGGAAGAAACGTCGAATTTCCACAAAATAGAAGATGCAATATTGAGCTGGGAGCTTGGTTATTTGTTTGGCGAGGACGGCTACGTTTATAAGCAGAGGTAAACTTGATTTCCTGACCGAATCTCAGAATTAAGATTTTAGAGTTTTGAGAAATAATGGATTTTTGGGACTAAATTGATGCATATGATTAATTCATAGGGGAATAGTTTAATATAATGATTATTGTGCTTTGACATGAGAAATTGGGAATATTCCAAGTTCAGGTTTTTGATGAATAGTGGAATTTGAGGAAATTTTATTATTTAGTGAAATTATCATGAGATAAAGGATTTAATGCACAATTAAGATGTTTCGAGACTTTTTTGGGTTGATTTGAATTGGTGAAATCGAATAATTGATTATGCCCTAGTTAGGAATTAAAAAGGATTTTTGTATTTGGGCTGTGTGAACCACAAATTGTTTGGATTAAATGTCTAATTAGATGGTTATTGAAGTCAATTGCATGTTAGTTATGTTATATGATGATTATATATGGTTAGATTATATATAGTTTGGAATGAAGTTTCTGAAGAACTCTTGCTAAATTCTTATGATTTAAATTGTGTCTATTAGCCATTTGATAAATACCCCAATGAGAGATAAATTGAGTTTGATTATAATTCTAAAACCCTTATAAAAGGGAAGGAATGATTGGTTATTTGGGATGTACTTAAAGTTTAAATGATATATTTTGAAGGTTAACTAGATATTGAATGTGTTAGATTTTGATTGTATATTGATGAGAATGCAATTATGCATTTCAAAAGTGTATGCGATTAATAAATTAGTTTGAGTTATGGTTGTAAATGAATGAGATTGTTGCTTTATGCAGGGTGATCTGAGAAAAATGAAAAGAGACATGAAGCTTGAGAATTATATAGCGGATCACTCAAAGTAAGTAGACACCCCTTGTTTTGGTTTCAATGTATGATTGTTTGGGGATAAGAAATATCTCATTGAATTGAATTAGGGCTTGTGTGTTTTGGTTGGAGATATTGAATATCCCATATTTGTAAGGATAGATGTTTATATTGGTTTGTGACAGCATCAATACTAGGGATAACTAATATCCATTGAATTGAATTACGTAATATTTGTTGGTATTGTATGTAATAGTATGGGAATAATAGATAGTCCCTTAAGTTATACTTATTTAGTTTGAAATGATATATTGGATAATTAAATGAGCATATGTGTATATTGTTGATTCGGGGGATAAAAGTCATCCCCTGATTAGCTGTCTTTTTGTGTATGAGAAATTGTATGATTGGATACACCTAATGGGAGTAAAATATTGAATTAGAATAATGAGGACAAGATCCTCATAATATGATTGACTTATTACATCTTTGATCATGATTGAATTAAATTATGTAAATTTTGACTTGATTTTTATTAATTATGTCTACTTATTTAGTTGCCTAGACTCATGTCTTCTTCTTTTAAATTTCTAGTTGACATGCCAAGTGAAGAATTCCCACTATGGATTGAGATTGGTAAGCTAGATTAGAAGACATTTTGTGTGGTGGTAAGAAGAGTAGAAGACATATTTTGTGTATGACTATATGTTGGAATTGAAATCCCATTGTATATTGGTAATTAATTGTAAATCATATTGTAATTACATGATAGTAGCTTAAAAATAGTAAATGATGTATAATATTATGATAACATGATATAGTTTCCTTATAGTGTATTGTCATCATGGAATGATCAGATTCTGGGCTGCGGGTAGGTTGGGCTAGTGAGTTAATTATGATTTGAATTATATATACAAAAATTACAATTCTATGTATGATTTAGAATTGTGAGTATCGATAATTAGAAATTATGAGTTGTAACACCCCGCCCTCCCAGGGTTGTTACTCCATTTTACACTACAAATACACATAATTATACCATGATTTTCCTACTTTCATGGTGGGGTTGCTTTTTTTACCATTTTTTAGTTGACCTAATTTCTATATAAAATCAGATAGAGTCTCCCCTAATAATAGGGTTATCCACCTAGGGTACAAGCATTCAACATTTATGATAATACATTTTCTCAATTAAAATTCATAAACAAGAAATAAAACACTTCATAATTCACCTTCATAACACCCCTAAATCGACAGGCTCCCTCATCTAGGACTGCGGCTACATCATGATGGCAATGCATTCACTTCTCCACCATACACATCTGTCCCCATACATCATCCACATCATACTCCATTATTTTACTGACATGCCGATAAATTTCAACCATAGATCATTGAATCTTTAATACATGATATACATCATTAGACATAAATTAATTATAATCACCCATGTACATAAGATGGAAATTTCTCAATTTTAATATAATTCTAAAGGCATACATTCAATTGCTATGCTTCCATACTAATCTTTTCTTTTCTCTAGTATTGACCTATCAACTAGAAAACATAGAATAAGAAGGCGTGAGTTCGAGCCAACTCAGTAAGTAGGTGTGAAATCAGAAAATAATTAACAAACCAAGGATCCATCAGGCATCCCAAAATCCATCTATAATTACAAGCCATTATATATATAATAATCCATGTCATCCAGGCATGACTATATTCCAATATATAACAATTGGGCATACTATTTGAATCCATATTGTAGAACAATCACATCAATTCATGCCTTTTTGGGATAATTTCATATTGCTAAATCATATATTTAAGCATTCATGCATAAGGACAATCATAGAATATCACTTTCTTATTAAATCATCATAACAAAATAGTCATAGGATACTTATTATCCCTTAACAACTATTGAATCCAAAATACACAAGCCCATTACTGTACAATGGGATATGCACTATCCCCATCCCTTAAACCATTCATGCAATCATACAAGTACACCTACTTACCGGCACAAGGAGTCCTTCCATTACCCTGAAGTTCTCAGACTTGACTCTCCAAATTAATGTTCCATCCACTTGATACATAACATATACATCACATATATCATATACATACATATGATAATTTCTTATCGACACAATGAAATACATTAACCAATTGCTAAGATTTAACCATAAATGAGTTTAGACATAAGCTCTAAAAATTATATCTCGATTCCTACAATTCTATTTTATCCCCAAATTTTTCTATAGCCTTTAAATATTATAAATAAAATATTATTAAAATTCAAAGATAAAATACTTTAAATATAGCAAATTAAAAATAAAATATGAAAATCTAAAAAAATTGGCAAATTTATTTTAGTTCTATTTCACTTCGAAAATTTAATATAGATTATAAATAATATAATTAACCTTGTGTAAAAATATAAGTTCAAAATAAATTAAATTGAGATTATTAAAAATCAATTACGAAAATCAAAGAAAATTAGGTGAATTGGCGAATTGGGCAAATTTCCAGATATTTATTTCCCAGATTGTTTTGGACCATTAAATGATTCAATGTTTGTATGAAAATTTCCATATTTATATTTTAACATATATATAAAACAACTCTATGTTTTTATATTTATAAAATAACATCATTTTATAGGGTTTTTATTAAGCTAAAAAGGGGTACTTGATAAGCATAATATTTCAATGCATCAATTACGGTTTTAATACAATTTTCAATTTGCTTTCACTTGTTTTTCAATTCAACCCACACATGCTTAAGGAGGATATCAATCATGATTAAATGAAGCAAATAAAACACATTTAAATCAATATATGACATGTCATAATACATTAAACATTTGTCCCCAAAATTCCAAAATGTAACTGTCTAAATCGAATGCATTTCAAACACCTATTTACCTCACTTGGTCTATAATTTTCACTACCACTTAATCTTGGGACACACCCCTTAATTATTCCTTAATCATCCTCCACAATTACAACCCTATGTATAATAAATTTGCAATTAATTCCAACAACCAACCCATTTAAATACTCTGTTCTACACCCCTGCTGTCCACCTGATTTCATCATCAAATTGCCATCTATTTGGGCCCACTAACTGCCCCTTTAAAGCCTTGATTAAACCATAATTAATCCCCTACAATCAGTCCTAATCACCATATTTCAATCATATAATTCTAGCCCCTTAAATAAGTGGACAACAAGGTATTTGTATTGATTATTAATTCCATCCTAACTGATTTTTATTTTTGTTTTAATCATCCCCTAGCTGAACTAAATTAAACCTTAATCAATCTATAATAACACTAATAAAAGTCCCTAATCTAGCTGGGAAAATTTAAGGCAAACCCTAACTACCAAAATAATTTACAACATAAATTTAACAAGATCTCCATGAATTCTTTCCTTAAGCATGTTTATCAATTTAAATCAACAACTTCCATACCTAAATTTTGTGCTTTCCCTAGTGGGTCCCATTTGCATGGATTAATCTCCTAACTAAGCTAGCTGCCATAGCTTAATCCAATAGAAAGACCATAGCCCTCAACTTCAATTTCCACCACTTGAAGTTTGCTTCCAACCCTTTTAAGCATACTAGGTGAATTTGTGAATTTTGGGAGGATGGCCTCAACATGAGCAAGGGAAGGCATGGGCAAGGGTTACATGAGGGAGATAAGGAAGAAATGGAGTTGCATTGCTTATTTATAAGCTAATTATTATAGTAGTTTGCAGCCTATTTTGGTTTCATGCACACGCACTCTCTTAGACTTTTCAAACTTGCATTAATCCTTGTTTTTAACCATGATAGGCTGCCCATTTCATAAATCATATGCTTATATTAATTTCTCATTCATTAAACATATCATTTTCATAATTTTATTAATTTTTTCTTAATTAAGATTGATTTAAACTACTAAAATTTACTGGCATGCATTTTTTATTTTTCTTCACCTATTAATCGTTGGTTAATGTATGTCCTTCTCATGCTCACATTAATATGAATATTCCATCCATTTTCATAATTTTTCCATAATAAATTTTAATATTTTTTAATATACACACATCTGGTGCTCCACCCATTTCAATTCATTTTTCTCTCAATTAAATCACTTATTTAACACACCTTGATGCATTCCCAACCTCATCTTCACATTTATAGTAATAATCTGCTCAATTTCATAAATTGTTCATATAAATTCTGCAAAAAATTAATTATATTCTAATATACTTCATGTCAAACTAGCAAAACTTATAACAACTGAAATTCACATACCTAGAATTTTCAGGGCCTCACATGAGTTTGCACGTTTGTATATCAATTTTCAATTACGGAGAATTCAGAGGAGACTCTGCAATTGTTTCCTTAAAAATAGAGAATATTGGGATTATGGAAAGACTTTCCTTTGTAAGAAGGGAAGTAGTAACGTCCTACATAGGCCCAATAGAGCATAATCTATCGGATGGTTAGAACGCATAGGGTCGGGGTGTAGGGCATTTCACTTACAAACCCAAATCAGATTATGATAAGCATTGAAATTATTATAAAGATGTTTCTTGGAAATTTGGAGCTTCTGTTTTAGAGAGTACCTTATGTCGTGAATTATCATGAAATTGAAAACACTTACATGCCTGTCTTAAGCTCCTCTTGATTCTTCTTGTTCCTGCAATTCCTACACAGAATCAATTGCTTGGGACCTGTGGACCTTATTAGTTTTGTTACAAATAATTTCTATTTTATTACATATATCTTTTGCATAACTACATATAAACATTTTATTGAATTCAGTTGGGATAAAGCACAATAAATAATTTTTATCATTTTCTATAATTCTTATGTCCTCTTGGCTGTATTTCTGTTTAGCAAATAGGATAACTAAGCTATTTTTGAATCAAGCCATAATTAGTAATTTGTAACAATCATAAAATTATATATTTTGATTCTCCAAGATCCATAATAGGTATTATCATGGTATGGAGGTTTGAAAATAGATTTTCCTTCAGCAGAATTGTTGTGGAACAATTTGGCCATATGGAACTCTTCACAAGTTATATTCTAATGATCAAGATTAACTAGTAAATTAAGTATAGATAAAATAGATACTCAATGAGGAGTAAAGGATATCAATACTCTAGAAGGTTGATGATGATGAAGCTTGTAAGCATATTGCCTCTCAGCTTGAAGGAGATTGAATATCTTGGAGGAAATCTTTTCTTGAGAGAAGTTACTCAATTAAGCACTTTTTCCTTTTCATTTTCTCTCTCCCTCCTCTCTTCTTCTTTATTGTCTCTACACTACCTTTATAGTCTTTTTGAAGTTTCTGCCCATTGGTGGTGAATGGCTTCCAATAGACATTGAAGACTATTTTCAATTTCTTCTATTAAAAATATGTCTTCTTGTAGTAGCTAGAAAGCCTGCAGTGTTGACCTTGAAGAAGATGCATTTTTGGTTTGGCAAATGTCGGACAAGGAGATACTACATACCTGACTCTTTCATTGTTTTGAAAAGATAATCATTAAGTTTGAAGAGATGCAGTTTCTATGAAAAGAATCATTAAGTAAACGAAAACTGCTCCCATTTGAATTTCTTTATGTCTTTAGCTAAGTTAGTTTGTATAGAGTTAATATGCTTTGTTCATGTGAAGGATAGTCCGGGGAGTGCATCCAGCATTTTCTGAGGAATGTAACTTCTTGTGAAGATTTGTCTGAGTTTTTCAACCATAATTTGTTCAAGGTGCTTTAGTTTGTCATAAGGTAGATTTGGACAAATTGGCTCTGAGTAGAATTATTTGATGGAGTCAACCAGTTTGTCCGAGTCATACAGTAGCACTTCCTTACTTTGTCCGGAGTTAGTCTCAAATGAATTTAGTCATGTGATGAAGTCCACTTTGTCCGTGCAACTTTGTTTGAGTATGCTACAGTGCTATTACTTTGTCCAATGACTTTGTAACATTATTACTTTGTCCAAAGTTATTATCAAACAAAGTAAGTCTTCATTCGAGTGTAGGGACTATCGACAGGAGCTTAACTTCTTCCGAGATTTATTCTAACTTTGTCTATAATAGAGTAACTATGTTATTATTGATTTATCCGAAGTCAAGCTATGCTTCTATTATCTGATTTCAACCTTTTATCTTTGACAAATACTATATAAGAGGAGTTCATTTGACTTTATTCAAGCTAAAGATGAAGAATGATTTGTCTATATCTAACTGAAGCAAGTCTTGTATGAGACTGACTTTGTCCGAGGAAGATTTCTGCAGCAATTAAAACTTTGTCCGTAAGGCCTTGTAATGGTTCATGTCCTCCGACCAAAGTGTATCTTTGAGTGCTCAGATCAGATGATTTAATTGCTCTGTAAAGCCTGGATGATATGAGCTCAAATATATTTGAGGTTCTTGAAATCTTTTCAAAGTTTCAATGTCATTCTTTTTGAGCATTTATGTTTTTATCCAGTGTAATCAGTCTTATTCTTGATGCAATCCTTTTATATGTTGTCCACTATATTTGTGTTATTTCCTTATACATCTTTTATATTTATTTTTGCAACATTAGGGAACATGATTATCAATATCTTAAGTGTTAACTCATATGTTGTTGCTCATCATAAAAACTTGATTGTTTGCCATAGTCACCTTTTAGTTCAACACCACACCCATCAACCCAAAACTAGCCCACAACTCACCCTCCTATGCTTCTCCCACCACCACCTAATCCTATGACACAAGCTCCAAAATCAGATATAGACTCACTTGTAAACAAATCTTCTAAACCAATCAGATCTTCCTCGGTAGAAAACCAAAATCTTCAACCAAGCTAAACCTAGGTTTATCAACAAGAAAACCAAACCATACAGCTTCCAAAACCTACACATCCAACACCCCCAGCTAATAACCAAAACATCACTCTCAGAATCCCCAATCGAATCAAGATGACCTTTCAGGAATTGCATGCTTGAAAGGACATCAATTCATCCAAATCTATCATGTTCTATTCCAAAAACCAAGTTCCTGCTCCACAAGATCTATCCTTTCTTGAATTTGAAGACCTAGCTTACATAGAATTATTCTCCTATCAGACCCTCCATACACACCCAACAATTACCATCCACAACCACTTCTAGACCTTGATGAATATCTATCCAAATACTAGTCCATCACCCAAACACCTTTTTCCCAACCTTCTTAACCTAAGCCTTCAACTACACCTAAATCACCACTATAGACCAAATGATAACCTAAGCAAAAATTAAAACCACAACCTAAGCCTAAACCAAAACCAGCACCCAAAATAAAGCCTAAACCTCAACCAAAGCCAATATCCAAACCCTAGCCTTCAACCTCTAACCAAGAACTTATCCTCCTAGCCTATAATGAATATCAAGCCAAAACTAATGATAATCACCATACCTACCAAGAATCTTAAGGACATCTTTCCCTACTGTTCCTAAAACTACAAAACCTAGCATATAGAGCTAGACTTCAGGTCATCCTTGTTACTCTTTCTAGCCCTTTCTAATAAATAAACCCACCTTAACTATCCCACTTCACCCTCGACCTTCTATGCGAAGTACACATCGGGGACCTGCATTCAAGGTTGCTACATCCAAGACACCTAGAACCCAATGCCCCAAATCAATAAGCTCTATCCGTTCAACTTCAAAATCCACACCCACATCTTTCCAACCTCTCATTCAGCCTTCCCAAACCTACCTCCTAGCCTCATTTTTTCTCTAGATACCTGCCACCCTAGTCTTCTTTCCTTTTACCTACTCTAAAAGACTAAAACCCAAACCTTGATCTACTATTCACTTTTTTTTATATTTGTATTTTTTTCATTTGCAAATTGTATTGAATTCTACACGTAATTATTTTTCATATCAATTTAGAGAGTCTTCTTTACAAACTATGTGTGCACTCATATCTTTCATTTACTATGATTTCTTTGTAAAGTCCCAAAGTGTGGCTTAACCCAAGAGGAGAGAGGTGAATTGGGCATGTAAAATTTCATTGCTTATACCCTATTAGAATATTTCCCTCTTTTCATAATTGTGTGTGCCGCATTATAAGATAGATAATAAAAATAGTAAAGTGCATGAAAGATAAATCAAGTAAGCAAAAACACACCCAGACAACACAATTTTTGTAGTGGTTCATGAACCCCATCCCTATATCTACTCTTCTAAGGGCACACACTCATTGTGCCTTGGGTTCTACTATATCCTATATAATGGAAATACAAAAGTGCTCCCAGCACTCTTCTGGAATCCAGCTCTAGGGGGCATAAACATAATGCTCCTAATACTCTTCTAGTTTTCATAAGCCTACTAGGAAACTCACTGTTTTCAAAGATCACTAGCAAACTTGTTGGTTTTCTAGAGCTCACCAACAACTCTCTGGTTTCAAGTTTATTAGAAAACTTATATACTTTTACATAGTGTTTCTCTTAAGTATAGAGGAAGATTTGATCTTTTTATAGTTTTATGTAATACAAAAATCTTCCCATAATGTAAACTAATGGCCATAAGGATATGCAGTTTAAACTCATAAAAGATAGATTACGGTTTAAGCTTTTGGTCATGAGTGGAATGATTTGCATAAGATTAAGCTCATTTGAAATATTTTCCTTCATCACCTTGTGTTGTTCCACCTTGTCTCCTTAAATAGTTTCTTTGTAGTATTTGACCATTAGAGAAAATGAGTTTCGTTGACTGTAGAAACAAGAGCAGCATTGAATGAACAAGACCATTGAGATTTCTGCCATGAAGTCTAAACCTTTTAGATTTGTCTCGAGTTACTGCATCGTCATTCTTTTATAGAGAAGAAGATAAGCTATTGCTAAAATGTATTTTCTCATTTTGACTTGACACAGCTTGAAAGCTTATAGGCCACTTGTTGCCTGAAATGGTCACCAAAATGAGTCTGCATACTGAAAACATAGATGCAGATACCATTTAGATACAAGTCACATGAATCAATTTTTTCTCTGACAAGTCATGGCTTCTTTTATCTGCATTTGTCTGTCATAAGTTATAAACAAATTCTCCCATTAGTTTATCTGTCAGTCAATCCTTCTTACTGTTGTAAATAGTAGACGAACTCTGAATGGCGCAGACGATTGAACTAATCGATAAACAAACTCTACTTTTTTGGCATGAATTCCTCTAGAAGATTTGTTTGTTAGTTGGTCCTTCATGCATATGCTTTGTCTGTTGTAAATAACAGATAAACTTTAGGTGGCATAGACAAAGTTAGACAAGTTGATTGACTAACTCTCCTTTATCTATATCAATAGATAAAGCGTGATGTTCTTCTTGTGTTCCACAATTGTCTGTTGGAGATGACAGATAAATTCTGCTTTGTCTTGCTCGAATAAATGAAGTGTAGTATTCATCTGTGATAAGCAATAGATGAACTCTGCTCTACTTTGTCCTGGATGAATTACTTTGCACATTGCAAATGGATTTTTTTATAGTACATTGCAGACGAACGTGCCTTTGTTTGTTGAAGTTCCTTTTGTCCAAGCAGCTACTTTGTCTGTGCAGCTTCATTTATGCTCACTGTGCAGCTTCTACTTTACCTTTCACTTTGTTTGATGCTTTGTTTATAGTAAATAACAAACAAATTTGATCCATAGAAGAAGTGGAGCTCCTCATTTGTTCTGCATTCTTTGAGCATTAGGAGTTTATTTTTGCAACTTATTTCTTTCTTCAATATTGAATTTTTTTATCTTGGCTCAGCTGAAGTTGTACTCCTTTGTCTATTAATCTTGCCTTTTTATCCTTAGACAAATTCATTCTTCTAATTTTGTTGGTCAGACAAAGTTTTTTTCACTTCGTGCATGATTGTCTGGGCAGTTGTTCCTTCTTTCTTCCTTTGTCTGAGTGTTTGATGGAGCTTCTTCTTTTTTCTTTGTCTCAAAAAAAATTTGTCTGGTCAGTGTAGATAGTTTGAATTTCTCGAACAACTTTATGGTCCTACACCATGGCTTTGTCTCTTCAACTGCTTCTATCTTGCATTTGTCTCTAGAAGTTTCTCTTTTAATAGATAACGCAAGCTTGATTTAATGCATTTTTTAAGCCTTGTTTTCTTCCATTGTATTTATCCGTGGAAGTCTTCTCTTAAACAATACAACATTTCTTATTGTTCATCTTTAAAGCTTTTACTTTCTTCTTCTTCTTCTTCTTCTTTTTCTTCTTTCATAATTTTTATTAATTCAGCCCCTTTGGAATGTAGTAGATAATTATGACAGTTTGTTGCAGATGATTATGATCGGGTACTTAGAAATTTTCTTTACTCGCTATGTTGTTAGCTTTTAGATATAATATCAAAATATATTTTATCCTCATGTGATTATAACATATTATAGAGAGAGGATAATATATATCTTAAGTTCATACTATGAAAGCTCAAGTGAATATGGTGCTTAATATGATTCAACAAATTAACGCATTAATGTTAAGCACAACATTAAATAAAAGATGTATGCTTGCATAATTGAACATCTGCGATTATACCTACATTTCATATTATTATTTATCAAATCATGTATATGATTGTTAACAATTTAAGCATATATATGTTATATTTTAATACAAGTTTTGTTATGATAAAAATCATATATAGTAATCCTGACATCCTTTCTCACCCCTATACATTTTTATTATAATAAAAGGGGGAGAAATAGGATATGTAGGAATAACTAAATAAGTAAGTAGAAAGGGGAAGGGGGAGTGTTGATAAACTTGCAAATTAACTTATCAAATCCCTAAAACTTATCTAGAAATAGTACATTCATTTAGAGGGAGCTTCTCAGATATAGTAGTAATTTTCTTTAAGTTCCCTATCATTTTTTTGAAAGGTATCACTCAATGGTTTTGTTATAATAAAAAAGGGGGAGAATCTTGAGTCAAACCCCTTTAATTAGCTTAATTTTGATGATGAATATGAAGTAATAAATAAGTTTTAATGATGAGCACACACATGAGTGAAAAATTATAGTACTAACAAGTTAATTTCCAAGTATTGTATAAACAAACTCATAAAACCAAGAAAACATACTAAAGAAATAAGTTTGGATTATATGAAATGTAAAACAGCACATAATAAGTCTAAACATATCACATTTTAAGATTAAAGGAAGAAAATAAGTAAATGCTCTAGAAAATCTAGTTTTTGAACTTCAAAAGAAGATTCAGAAGCAAGAAGAAAACTCTGAAATCAAGTTAAAGGAGTTCAAAAGTCATTTTAGAAGTACCTGAAGACTTCAGAGGACATTTTAGAGGTTACGTGATCTAAAGAGGATTATGAAATGAAGAACAGGTCTAAAAAAATTAGAGGAACAGTTTAGAGGAAGGACCCCAGGCTTCAGAATTCTAAAAAAACTATCTAGAGTTTAGTTCAAAATAAAGATGACCTTTAGAAGATCCTTTAGAGGAAAGACTTAAGCTTCAAAAGTCTAAAAAAATAGCCATTAGTGGTAGTTGAAGAAGTCAACTTTCAAAAGAAGATTCAAAGGAAGCAATTCAAACTTCAAAAGTCTGAAAAACCTTACTAGAACACATGCCACTTACCAAGCAGAGTTTAGAAGCAATTAAAGAGGCTTCAAAACTCTAGAACTAAATGTAAAAATGGTAATTAACACCACCACCCAACCTTCAAAGTTCTGAAGTACTCGCTAGAAATCTTTTTTTGAATAAAATGCACATCATCAGAAAGGGTTGAAAAAAATTTCAGAAATACAAGTCATGGTTATATTACTCTCTAAAGGATATAAATAGTGAATAAAGTCTCTAGAAGAATTTAGTTAAGAAAATTAAAGAAGGCATTTACAAACATGCAAATTTTTCTTCCAAAGTTTCAACTCCTTCTATGTTGAACTCTAAACCAGCATTCAAAGCTCTATACTCATTGAATTTTTAGGAGTCTGAAATTATTGTTCTTTATTATTAGATTATTCTTTTACTTATTTATTAAATGCATATACATCTACCTAAGTAAGAAGCATATTTCTTGTACAAGCTATTTACTGTTTTATTATTTCTACAACCAAGGGGCTTATAGTATTATTTGTTTAGTTTTTACAAGTAGGAAAGACTTTTTGTAATTATAAGAGTTTGTTGGTAAGCTTAGAAAAACTAAAATATGATTCTTTGAATGGTGTTACTGGAATCTCAAAGAGTAAATGAGGCTATCTTAAAGAGTGGTATAGGATCCCCGCTTAGGCTAAACCACTATAAAAATATATATCTACTATGCTATGCATCATTTTCATCTGTTTCTTAGCACAAGTTTCTAGAATCTCAATT
>JAYJMB010058843.1:2256-21903 GCA_036873735.1 Pouteria campechiana | reverse complement strand
CTTGAGGCTTCCATGGATCCAATGTGTCAACACTCCTTAAATATGATGGTAGTTGCGCAACCTATTATATATGCCTATTGCACTCACACTTTCCAATGTCTGCCATATACCATTCGTCTCTCGGCATGTGATCAACAACTGAGATGAGGCAGCCTGATTGCATATCAATCCATACAAGCAAATGTGCTCCAGTGATCCACGCCACTTCCATTGCCTATTGAGCACGAGTTGGTAGGAAAATCTAATGTGGCAAATAAAGAAGGTTGGGGTGAATTTTTGAAAAAGAGGTGGTAGAAAAGTGATATCGAGGGCCCCAACCCAAAGATGATGATTCTATGCATTAAATGCTTTCGTATAGTGTAAGCAAAGTTGTTGTGTAGGCATTAGGCAGGATAGACAAAGATAAGTGGACATAGACATCCAGATCATAATAGTTCATCTTTTTTCATTATTTGTACATATCGTATGCATTGATTTCCTTCTTTAAAGAAATCAAATGTCTATTTCTGGACTGGTAATAACAGCAGAATCCATAAGATGGAAGGCTATAGGACTATTATACCATCTCAAATCATTTTCCAGAATTGCAATGTATCCTTGCAACATGTGCCAACGCACATCAGTTTTTGTGGATTCGCCTTTCTTAATGCACATGTGTCTTTTGCAGATCCGTTCCTCTAAATGCAACTTGATTTTTATGGTTTGGCTCACCTTAACGCATTTGTGGATCCGCTCTCCTCAACTCATAAATGTATAGGTGATTTTTGCGAATCCGCCCTTCTCAACACATAAATGTATAGGTGATTTTTGTGGATCCACTCTCCTCAACACATTTATGAATCCGCTACTCTGAATGCATATGTAATTTTTACGAATCTGCTCTTTTTGGAATTTGGGTGAAGCACCTCTGCTAAGGGTATAGTTAGGCCATGTATTATTATAATGGTATGTCTCTCACCAAATAGCAAGCTTCATGCTTATCTAATTTTTGTGGATCTGTTGTTTTCTCAACTCATGCGTGACTTTTGCAGATCCACATACATGGTTTTTGCGAATCCACTTTTCCTTAACTCACGCATGATTTTTGCAGATTCGCTTTCCCTTTTGCTAGTGATGACTTCCCTTTTTTCCAAATTTGGAGTTGGGTGAAGCACTTTCGAAATCCCCCCTATTGATGGCTTAGATTTCAATTTTCTTTTTCATGCTTTTGGAATCCCTTCCCGTCATCGGTTTGAGTTTTAATTTTTCTTTTTCATGCTATCAGAATCTCTTCCTATCATCGGTTCAAGTTTTTCCTTTTCATGGTTCCGGAATCCCTTCCTATCATCGGTTTAAGTTTCAATTTTTCTTTTTCACACTTCCGAAATCCCTTTCTATCGTCAATTCAGGTTCCAATTTTGTTGATTCCCTAGAATTCCTTCTTATTTCAGGTTTAGGTTCCAGTCATTTATTTCACGTTTCCAGAATCCCTTCATATTGCAGGTTCCGATTTCGATTTTATTGATTTTCTGTTTTATGTTTCCGGAATCCTTTCCTATTGTAGGTTCAGGTTTCAATTTTGTTGGTTCCCTGAAATCCTTTTTTATATTAAGTTCAAGTTTTGGTCTTCTATTTTATGCTCTTGGAATCCCTTCATAGTGCAGGTTTGAGTTCTGGTCTTCACGGTTGGTTTCCCAGAATCCCTTCCTAATTTAGGTTTAGGTTTTGATGTTATGTTTTATGTTTCCAGAATTCCTTCTTATTGCAGGTTCGGGTTTTGGTCTTCACAGTTGGTTCTCTGGAATCCCTTCCTAATTCAAGTTCAAGTTCCGGTCTTGAATTTTGCTTTAATAGAGGAGCAGGGACATTTGTGATAAACAACGCTTCATTGATTAAAATGTAATATTTTGTAGGAAAGTATAAGTTGAATACTCAAGGACATGAAAATTACAATTATGAATTTACTATAGCATAAATATTCAAGCAAATTAATCTACTTGGCTTAGTCGATGGTCCCAGCTATTGGAAGATTGGCTCTTGTTGTGGCATCTCTTCCATGCTCTATAGGCATCGTTTCCCTCTATCTACTAGTGTCTTCCCTTCTATTGCTTGCACCTTCCCTTCTTCGTCCATTATCGATTACATATCGTTGTAGTCTTCCTCTTTTGATTAAATTTTTAATTTCTTTCCTGAGTTGCCTGCAGTTTTTGGTATTATGTCTCTTGTCTTTGTGGTAGAGGCAATATTTCTATGATTCTTACCTTCTGGGACCTAGTTTTAGCGGGCGAGGTTGAAGAAGGTAGCCTTATTTTTTATTTATTGAAAAATTACGTGCGAGACCTGTTCAAAGGAGTATAGTTTTCATATCTATTTCTCTTTGATAAAGGGATCTCTTACTTTTTTTGGATAATTTTCCTTCTTATTGCTAGAATCTACCATAGTTGTTTGCTTAAACAAATTCTTCTGCATCAATGTGCCTGTTTAGGGCTTCCAAGAGTTCTAAGTAACTTTTAGGTGACTCCAGATGTAGATGATATTTGATTTGCTTACTTTTGATCATGTTTTGTAATGCTATCATTGCTAAGATTTGATCTAGTCTGTCGATATTGAGAGTAAGCCGATTGAACCAATTTACATATTCTCTAAGGGTTTCTCTTTCTTTTTGTCAAATTGCAATCAACGACTCTATAGTTCATTTTTGCTTCCATTGTCTGGTGAAACTGGTTAGGAAGTGTATCTATAGTTCTCTGAATATACTTATGGATTCGGGCTCCAAAATATGACATCGGGACAGTGCTGCTTCTTTCAATGTCAGTTAGAAGGCTCGATATTTAATTGCATCATAAGCTCCCACTAGATTCATCTAGCTGTTAGATTTGCAAAGGTGATCGCCTGGATCTGTGGTACTATCGTAAGTGTCTACATGTGGTACCTAGAACCCTTTCAGGAGAGGTTCTTCCATGAGTTCTTTTATGAATGACAGTTGCTCAATAATTTCCGCATAATTCACGAGTCCTTTAGGAATTCTTCTCTCTAATCATTTGATTCTTTCCTCTAAGATTTTCTAGGCTTTCGTTTGCACTTGTGATTGTGCTTCTTTTTCCCTTGGTTCTTAGATAGTTCTGCCATTTGGTTGCTTTTGGACCGACTCCCTAACCATATTGGTGAATGTGGTTGGTTGATTGATGGTCCTCCTGATATTTTTTTTATTCAAAAATGGAACTACTTGATTTCCCACTTGGGCTATGGCGGGGGCATCTTTTCTGATCTCTGCATTGATGAGTCCATTCGGGACTGACTCATACAAAGGCATGGCGTTGGGTCTTCCTAGTGGAACTGGGTGAGGGTTTTGCCTCTGAATCTCATTCTCAATCTCAAAATTGGCTTGCGGGTCCTTAAGATTCCTAACTTCGATCTGAGAAGCAACGTGTGGATTGTTGGGGGAAGGGGGGTGGATTGAGAGCTAATGGTTGTAGTTGAAGATTCCTTTGAGGACCATTTGAAAGCATCCTGGTGTAGAACTGTCTTTGCTTCCTCAGTTGTTGCATCATCTATTGCATCATGGTATGGTTAGCTTGCAATAATTACTCAAAAAGCAAATCAGTTCTAGAAGTGGATGTATTAGGTCTTGAAAGGTGTTGATCTAAATAAGAGAGGAATTGTCCCCTATTGAAGGGTTTAGAGGAACATTCATGTTGGATGGTTATTCATTCGACATAGCTTTACTTCAATGAATGTTCTCACAAACAACGCCAATGTTGGGATCTTACCCAAATTGCCCTCCGAGAATCTTGTGTGAAGATCCTGCAAGACAAAGAAAAATCAGAGAGCGCCGGAGGTGGTCTTAGCATGGGCATTCCGACACTCAATTCAGTAAGGGACCTTAGTAGGGATTATAAAAAATAGAAAGAGCTTATGTTCAGAGGGTGCATATCTTGTCTTTTTATATCCCAACATGGGTGCATAGATGGGATACGTACATAGCTCGTATGCGAGTAGGATGTGGATTCATACATAGAGGAGGACTCTAGTTAAACATATCCACAATTCTATATTCACATGACTCTGTAATAGCCGAAAGAGGTATCCTGATAGACTTGGGATTTGACATGGCTTGGTGTTAGTTGGATGACGGGTATTTATGTTAGAGTTCCCTAACAACTTTCTATCTGTTAATTGCAAGGGCTTCCCTCTTAGTAATTTTAATTTGACCAATAAATAAGTTTTCTAATGACATTAGCTAGTGTCAAAAAGTTGATTGTCGGGTTTTGATATCACTTGATATGAAAATTCCAAGCTGTTTATATGAAGCTGAGTAATCCTCTCGAGCTATTCTCCATCTGGGTAACATTGGTATCGCATCCTCCCTTTTTATGAATTCATCGTTCATATGAAACCTTGAAGGAAACCAACGCCTACCGGCAGTCGATGAAAGCACATTAGATTTTTGGATAGGACTGCTTATTCATATCTTTTCGACGGGGGCCACACCATGATTGGTGTAACCATAATTTTTTAATTTAGTTCACACATACTGCAGATTTTCCAAATATGCACGTGGAAAGAATGTGAAGTGGGCAATGATGGCACATATTCAAGGATAATATCTACCGCAGAATGTGATTTATCATTATCTCCTTTGCATAACAACAAACTTTTGACTCATGTCTAGCTACGGACCCTGCTTAGGTGGATAAGTGCAATGTCGATTTAAACTTTGGAGCATAAAAATGTGATCCGCAGATATTGGAAATGCAGGCCATTTGTTCCAAATCCAATTCACTCATCATGCAAACCACAGCTTGCTTATTCCTAAAGACAAACATATTACAGCAATTAATGTAAGGGGATTTTACTTCGAACGTAGATAACACAATCAATCACGTAGAGAACAAGGCTAATTAATATATGGTTTGACTTTGCAACCTATTTCACCACAGAAAAACAAGATTTCAAAATCTAGAAATCAATTTCAGATTTTTTCTTATGCACAACACACTTTTTCACTCTTATATACATTTTTCCTTGTCCTTTTTTTTATTTTATTCTAGCTTTAACCCTAGAAAACGTGTAAATTTATAACCCCATACAAAACAAAATATGCTCTCGTAAACTCCATAAGTTATGTAGAATTTACTAGGTTTTGCAGAGTACAAGACGTAAAATATCGCACAAAGATTGAGGACAAAAAGATCAATGTCAGATATATCATAAACATAAGCTCAATTCACGTGTCTTGGAAACAAGACAAAAAGGAATTTAATAGCTTTAGCTGTCAACGTGCAAGTTTATCTGAGTCCAATGGCTACAGGATCAGGAACGATGATGGAGAAAAAATCGAGAGAGAGAGAGAGAGAGAGAGAGAGAGAGAGAGAGAGAGAGAGAGAGTTTTGCAATTGTATGGGCAGATGCAGATGGAGATGGAGATTTGAGGTGAGGAGGAGGATGGCGTGGTGTTGGTGTCTACAAGTCCCTGTCCTTAATAGATCTGCCCACGTGAATGACCGTCCAAACGTCTCAATCGGTTGGCTATTTTCTACATGCCAACAAAAGGGTCTCGACGTTGCAATGTCATAAAATTCATGCGGTTGGAGGACAGAAAAGGTAAGAAAATAACAAATCGGTTACAAGAACGGATACAGGAATCTGCTTTGCCTGCATGTTTTCATCTTCTTTATATGTTTTGTGGTGTAATGAAATGATGGAATGAGTTACTTGGAATATGTTCGGTACCTTTATCTATCGATAGCAATAATCCGCAAATCGTTTCCAAATGACCTGGGCTAGCTTACCTTCCATAGCCACAACCCGTTCATGTTTGCCTTTACATATGTCTCGGTGCATTCCTTGGGCATGGGCAGTTGGGTGAAACTTCCATGAAATCCTTTCTATCCAAATAAAGCTACATACCTACAAATCTTGTCACGCACTCCACACTACTGGGAGAGAATATTTTTCTCACCCGCCACACCCCCCCGACTCTCTTTTAAAAGTTGCTTTTTAATGATCTAATTTAGGACATGATTTTAACTTAATTTACAACAGATGTTAACGGCATAAACTATTTTTAATTTCTTAATCTTTAAATTATTACATATTTTCAATGCATTATACATGCAATTAAGGACAGATATCCGTTTTGACTGTTTATTTACTGTGGCTCGACATTGAATTAATGTGTGTTTTTATACATACGGCCTCCCCAGATCCTGCAAATCCTGCATTAGTGGGAGCCTCTTGCAAGCACGCTCTTGTTTACTTGTTGTGGCTTGAGCTGTTGACCAGGTCTGGCCTAAACTACAATTCATACCATTAATGTTCAAATAAGATATTTTCGAGTGTTTATGTGCCAACAACAGATTTTTCAACACAATAGTCCTGATGGAAGCTGTTCAAAACATGTGTTAGCTTAGACGTACCTTTCATCGATTTTGGCGAGTTGGGAAAGCCGGGGCATAGCTAGTTACTGTACTTGAAGGGAGAGGAGGAGAAAATTATATCCGTAGAATAAAAATAATGTCGGTAAAATAGAAAATAAAAAGTAAATGATTTTTTGAATGGTATATTTAGTAATGAAGAAGTGGATTAAGAAGGTAAGTATTTTATTAATCAAAAGAAGAGATTGATATTACTTACTTTCTAACAAAGACACCCAAATGGACGCTGCTAACTCTTGGCCATCTAAGTACAAATATATACATGCACACATGAGCTGGAAGTGGAGAAAACCAATCACTCCTTTCAAAATACATTACAAATTCACATATCCATAAGCCATATTTGTGAAGTTCAGGATATAAAGTTCTGGCATAGCTTAAAAGGAAGTCATTATAACTCTGCAGGGCTAAGATTCAGATGACAGTGGTATTATATTGACATCGTCACTCAACATTGCTACCTTATGCTAAGACGTAAGCCCCAGCAACAAACTCATTTAAAATTGAAGTGGTCCAACGAAGGCAAAAATGGGTGTTGAACGGTCGCCTTTTCAAATCAATGATCTCCCTTCGTGCCAGTGGATGAAAACCCTCTGATGTAAGGCCCTAAAACGATTTCATTGAGAGGAAGTCTTCTCATATTCCAATACACAAGTTCAGGCATTGGCTATAGTGAGATCACTTGGATTTAATTTCCCACATGATTCGATAGAAAATATAAGTCATTTTTGTGTATAGCACAACAATTCTGAGGAGGACCACTGAAAAGGGCTTGGTTATGTACAAATCAGGAAAGCCTGTTTCGAACTTCATCTCCAAAACGAAACTGCATCCAACAACCTCATGCTTCCCAAATTTTCTTTTGCTTACAAATCTTAAAAACACGCATGAGGTTTGCTACAATATAAAAGCAGGTGCATCTGACTAGTGCTTACGACCATTACTTAGTTTGCTAAACTTTGTGTGCAATTAAACTGAGAGAAAGCAGTCTTTGTTACTTGAATATTTGGTGAACCATTGAATGGAAGAGGAAGAAGAGATGACGATGATACTAAATGAAGAATTACATTTTCTTAAGCTTTGATAGAACTTGATGGTAGTAATTAAAGAAAACCTTTATAATGTCTGATATGAAACTAAGTAGATAATGAATATGTTAAAGAAATTTTCCTTTTTAAAACGCTATGAAAATACTAAACAATCTCATCCTTACTTCTGGAATGATGTGAAGATTGCCTATAGTCCATAGAAGCAACCCAGCTTCCACACTCGCATAAGTAGTCTTATCAAACGAAATCACTATACACATGTACCTAATGGTTTATGAACCATACAGTAACTTTATCCATCCTTCTGTATTAAATGAATCACCATCACATCTTGGGAATGTGATTTCATAATAATTTTGTAGAATACACAACTTTAAATGCCACATTTCCATTGAAATGATTCTTACTCTAGTGATTGGTATAAATGTTTAATAATACTAGTCCTGTGTGCATATGTTGTGAAAGATTTCCTGTTGGTATTTTGAGCCAAAGCAACACAGTCACGCTGTTCATTTTTCAAGTGTCTTAAGGATAGTTTTATTGGCGTTTTAATTCCGCGAGGGCAACGGTACTGAAATCTTAGTTGAGCCCCTGAAATCTTATTTGAGCCTTTTCCTTTAGGCCTACCATAATAGTTTGATAAGATTTAAGTGGATCATAATATCTAACATTATTTGTTTAGCTAATAATATAAATATCTCTTATAAAAGATTAATACATGACTATAAAATTAGAATGATTTTAATGTAAATATGAATCTTTTAAAATTCTTTTCTTTCTTGTAATCTTCACAAGCTTTAATTGAATTAATTTTTAATATTCTAATGAAATAAGTAGCATTACAGATTATAGCCAGCCTAGATCTTATTTAACTATTATGGTGGGCCCAAACCAAAAGTTCCACTGAGATTATTTCAGTGGAGCTGCCATCACTGAATAAAACCCATTTTATTAATTTTGACATACCTTGTAACTTGGTTTTATATTTTCTAGACCTGATCATTAGCTGAAGAGCATTTTAGATTTTACAACTACCATTCCAACAGAAAACAAAATGAAAGAATAGTTCAATAGAAAATAATTATAATGTTTTCAAAATTTCTTTTCAAAAGATAACTTTTTATTTCATATTTCCATCGCATTCCTAAATAGAATTGTATATCTTTTACATTATATGGGTCAAAATTTGAGCCAAAATATATTTCAAAGTAACTTCTCCGCCTTAGAAAGTGTTATTATCCTGATAAAAAAATATTATTGGAGCCTCGTTTAATTTTAAGCCTTAGATTAACTATATTTTATATTATTAAACTTATCTAAAAGTTGGTGATTAGGGATGTAACTTGGGCAGGGTACTAGCAAGCTAAACTGGAACGGACATAATTTTAAGCAAGATAAGTTCTTTTTTAATTCTCCATAGGGCAAGTTTGGGTATGCTTGTCCAACTTGTATTGAAAATTTGGGTAAGTTTGGTTTCACAAGTTGGCTACCCAAAACTAAGCTAACCTAATCCACTTGTGTTATTTATTAAAAAAAAATCTAAATTAATACCCTGTGTCTATCAAGTATCTTGAGATGTTCAGTTGAAAGTTTATATTTTATATGTTATTTATAGTTTTAGCTAGTATAAAAATATATTTATTTCTGTTAAAATATATTTTTTAAAATATTTATTTTTTGATATGCTAAAATCAAAATTGGAATTACTTAATTTTAAATCAAAACCAAACAAAAAAAGGGCAAAGTCAACCTCAAACCAAATCAATCTAGAAATAAGATAGGTTAGGAATTTTTAGAAATAGGGCAAGGGTAACCTCAACCAAATAAGATTTTTAGAAATAGCATAAGGGTGACCTTGACCTTTTAAAAATAGAGTAAAGATAAAGTCAACCTAGACTTGACATGAATCAACCCAAGTTGCACCATTGATAACTACTAGTTAGAATCTAATCTGATCATAATACTTAACATTATCACTTTAATTAAAATATGTAAAATTATTTTGATCAAAGCCTATATGGGCCACACTATTTAAAAATTTATAAAAGTATAAGTAAAATAAAAAATTACTTATATTAATCAAAGCACATGTTATAATGTTACAAAACTTTGTGAAATTATAAACTAATGTAAGATAAAGGCTTTCAAAAGTCAGATGCATAATTATATTCTCGTAGGCTTCATCAGAAATGAAAATTTTTGAAGGATGGATATTAACTCTCAAATTATACTAATTTTAGGCATCTACTTGTTTTATTTAGATAATTTTTAGATTATTGAATAATCTAAATAAAAAAAGTGACATTAAGTAAGATGGAAAGATTTGATTTCACTTAAAAATTCATAATAGTAAGAAATAAAAAAGTTCCTTTAAAATTTCAAAAGTAATTATTTCTTTGAACCAGTTCCCATTAAATAATATATAACAAATTATAGTTTTATCAAACTTTTAAATAATATGAATAAGGTTTAACTTCTCCATTCGATAAACAAGAAAGCATGATTCTAGGCTTGATTATAACAAAGCTCATCTTGTTTGAAAATAGACAAAGTGGTTGGCCATACATATCATTATTAATCTTACATTTTTGTCAAAAGTGTGAAAAGCTACTAAACTATATTCAATTGTAGCTTTAGTATTTTAATATAGCGCAATATCATGTTGGTTTGTAGTTTAATAAGAATTCCACATATTCTATTATTGTTTACGCAGTCCTTGTTTTAAGTAGCTAGTGTGGATGGGCATATAGTAAGTTGGCACGTAGTTTGATAAAAGCACATCAGTTTTTAAAATTGGATGAATAAAACAATCGATATGTGTAATCCTCTCTCTCTCTCTCTCTCTCTCTCTCTCTCTCTCTCTCTCTCTCTCTCTCTCCTTATATTTGCTGAGGGTGTGGCTACCATAGCTATGGGCCTAATATAAACACATATTTTTTAAGGAAAATTTCTCGCTAATTTGAATTCAAGAATATACATGTGTAGAGATATGAAATCCTCAAACTTTCTTAAAAATATGACTGTATAATGCGTAAATTTCTAAACTGTGTTATAATTTATAAATATTTCTTACGAAAAGAAAATACTCATAGTCATATTAGGAGTCCTTATAAAAATCTTATCCTATTACATTAATACTTTTACAAGACACTGTATGTACTATTATTAGTCTTTGTTTATTTCTTATACACCATCATAAACTAGACAATCAATTAAACACATGCCAAGCAATCTTCGAACACGCGTAAAGTTTACTTTACAAATATCAAAACTACAAGGTCTAATCTGCAAATATCCCTAAAAATGATAATAAATTTATATTCTATTGTCATGATCCAAGTTTTTACTCACAGTAATTTTTGGCTTCTACACTAAATATATAATCATAAATATTATGGATGACTTACATTTTATTAAACCATTGTATGGGCCCAAAAACTTCAGTACTACACAGAGATTGAGGTGCTATTGATAGCATTTTCCCACGATAGAATTCTTTATGAAATGTGGGCTTACAAAAAGTGGACTCCATATGTCTCCAAAATTGGGCATTATGCATGTAGACCCCGCAAATTTGTCTCCTCACAGCACAAAAATGCGTCATGGACTCTGGCAGTGGTTTCAAGTGGTCATATGCCAAACTATTCTATAACATTATATTATGATGGGATTTCCAGATTTGGGGCCATAATTTATATCCTAAACTCTGATCTATTTATAATTTTTATTTATATAAATGTATTTGTACAAAATTAACGATATTAATTACGTATTATAGCCATATGACAAAGCACTAAAATTACTCTTTGGTTATGATGTGATTCATTTAAATATTATATTATACTAAAATTTTTATTTTATATTTTCTATTAAATTTACAGATCTAATTAACCTCATAAATTATTAAACTTTAAAATCACCCTTTTATAAGTTACAATCTTGTCAGTAGATACGATATGAGTGTAACTTTTATATTTTCATAGTTTATAAATTTAATTAAATATGTTAATCTAAAAATGTAAAATTAGAGAAGTTAGCATGATATGATACTTTAAAATGAACTACATCATAATAAAAGAGTAATGTTAATATTTTATTTATTTATATGGCCAAAATAATTGACAAATATTGTTAACTTTTTGTGTTATATATAAAAAGAAAAAATAGATTAATTGAATTTTATTATAGAAATATGTCCCACACATCTTAAAATAAAATATAATTATTTGTCTTAAAACAGTCACCTTTGGGTGACTTAAAACAGACATGTAGGCTTCTTCAATGTAATTAATGTCTTTTATCTAAATTGTTTAATATATAAGACAATTAATTGATTTTATTTTCCTTACCTATAAATGATAATGAAAATAAAAGTGCCCCATTAGATCTTTCGTTTACATAGAGTTGTCAAACAGACCAACGCTCTGGATCATGAAAACACGTCCTCTACCCGCAAGCAACAGTACACATTGCGCATGTCGTCCAAATTTCAACGTAAAAACTCATCTACCGAAGACGTGCACGGGGTACCTTACCACGGCCGCGTATAAATGGGAATATCGAGGGGTTGGCCATTTCCAATATCTGCCGTTAATAAGATTTCAATGGGTCCGCATCTGCCATCGGTTGATGTTGATAAATGAGTCTCATTGTATTCATTATTCAAGCAGTCGACATCAGTCCATAGCACTACTGATGGCAACATCGGCAACTTGGCATTTTGGCTCTACCACCTTTCATTTTGGGCCGTTCGTTAGTCGGCCGGGGAGAAGATATGTTAAAATATTTCCCATCGGTAAAAATATTTCCGCCGCACGCCGAATGCAAACAAAGGACAACCACACGGAAAAGCCCTTGATGCTCTGTTGGATGTGATGCATGATATGCGGCCACTTGCACTAGTGGTACTAATCAATTCAAACCATGCCTCCCAATGCCTCCGGCACACCAATTTAAATGCAACGCAAGCTGAAGGTCGAAGCTGAAATGACCGATTAAAATGATATGACGTTTGGCATATACCACCATCTGGGCGCATAAATTAGGTAAAATGGTAGCGGATTGTCTGTGACCTGCGATGTAAAGTGACTCTGTAACTAAGTTGAAAAGTGAGCCACAAATACTCCATTTGCATCATCACACCCATTCACATAGTTTAAAATATAATATATTTTAAACAATTAGGTAAAAAATGATATAAATTGAAATATTTATTTTAAAAATAATGAAAAAGCTTACTTTTATCTTAGAAAAAATATTATTTATTTATCTGATAAAAAATATAAATTAAATGGTTTAGATTATGCATATAATGTGATATAAATAATTTATAATCATAACATAATTTCAACCGTGAAAACACCCTTTTGGCATTTTTCTTTAATGCAACCCACATGATTAATTTTTAACATAAATAGTATATGAACGGTTGTGATGATTCAAATGGAGTATGCATGGCCAACTTTTCACCTAAATTATAGAGTCACAGACGGGGTTACGAACGGACGAGATGCTTTACACGTGTGCTACGCTGCCAGAAAGATTGAACGCGATTCACCGATTTACGGGTTGCACACGCAAGGTGGGTTTAGGTGAGAGTCATTAGGGCTGTATCGCACTACGATTTCTTTAATACACGGAATGACTGAAATGGAGCAGACATGAATGATGTCATTGGATGATGGGCTTGAGAAAATTCCAGGAAACATTGTACTAGAAAGGACGAGCAATATGCACAAGGACGTGAATGGCCCTACTGCAATTCATGGGTGGCTATGGAAATCTTTCAGTTTAATTGATAGCTCAGAATAGCTATCAATATCTCATGTATCTTGTTGGTTTTCGGCAAATTTCACTAGCTTCTGCAATCCATGATTTGGCAGGACAGACGAGCTTTGAACTTGGTACAAATTGCGGGCGACAGAACAAGGATTTGTCTGTTGAATATATCTTTCTTGCTTCCAGTGTCATCGGAAGCGGTCCGGGTTGGCTGGTCGGATTGTTCAACTGGGAACCGGTCAACCTGCTTTTTGGTCTAATATTATAACTAATTTTAATATTATTAATAAAATAAAGGAATGAATTAAAGTAATATAGTAGTATAATAAAAAAATTTATATATTTAAATTAATATCTATGATTTAGATTTTTAAAATTATGTGGTATTATTTTTATTTTTTCAAAAAACTTATATCGGTTCATTTGGTTGAACCGGTTGAGCCATTAACCAGACACCTCACCAGTTACAGCCACTGCGATTTTAATAAGATTGCTTGCTGCTGCCCAACGTTGAAAGAGGTTGGCTCCCACTTTCATGGGGCGTTCATGCACGTAAGAGAGAATTTGCACATTCAATGTCAAGGTAATAAGGTCTGTCTTTAAAATGTTTTGGCAAATGGCAAATTACTTTTTCTCTTGACTATTTTTAGCTTGGACCTTGTTACAAAATTTAAAGACACGTTTGGATGGGGCTTTTCGAAGTCTTCTTGTAAACTCTTGCCATTTTATTTGGTAGAGCATTTGATTATTAATTATACTTTTCACCATATATCATAGCTTATATTTCACATCGCTGACTTGATTTTTCTACTAAAAAATCTATCTATTGTATCCGTGATTGATTGATTTATTTTTTGTCCTAGTATCATGTTGATTTTGTAACCATCTACCTCTAAAGTCACCTAAACCACCCTCTTTTCTAAATATACAAAATGAAAATTTGTGGCTTATGTTTTAACTATTATCAAACTTAATAAGTATTTTATTTTAAGTTAATCATAATATAAAGATCAATTGAAAGGAAACCAAGAAATTAATATTATTTGATTCATTATTTATGCGAGTCATAGTTTAGAAACTACTTGACTAAATTCTATCTTTTTCATAATTATTTTCACTAACGCAAACATTGTATTATACTTTCATTATCGAAGAATGAATGTATATCATCTCTATCCAAATAGCCTTTACGAATTAAAACGGAAAATTGTCATGCGATATCATAATATATTTTCTAAACAAAAAACTCGAAGATGTCAAGGCCTATGGCACATATGGATGCAGAAGACAAGACCCTGATGAGGCATGCTCTTAATCAAACAGATCATAAAAACCAATTAACTAACCAAATAATTAGGACGCGATTCACATGTTTCATCTTTGTGGGGCTAGCTGGTAATGAATCATCTACGAATTCTCCCTGAGCTCCTCAAGTAACCGACCTCCATTACTGATTTGCCGACTTTTTGACATCCTTCACCTAGATTTGGACTTTTATAAATATAAATCCAAGAATTACACTAATCTGAAAATTACGTGAGACGAGATAAAATAAATAAATATTCAAAAAGGGACCTGTCGGTGAATTTTCCGCAATACCGCACGTATGGGAAAAATGCAAGAATCCGGAATTCTTGTTCATCCGAATCTATTAATGGCAATGAAAATACATCAATAAGTATATATACCATATGATGCCTTGTCTTCTTGTCTGGTAGCCATCTGCCAAGCCAGGCTATTTATTCCATCGATATATGCATTTATGAGACCCCGTGTATTCAGTCTTCGTTAGATCGATTTTCCAAGGTGTAATAAAATCTAGTTTGGTTGACTAAAATGGTATAGAGATAAAGGTTTAGTAGATGATGACTCAGAGCAAGATCAGACCAACTTAATATCAATTTTTTCGTGTAGACGTAAGGAAACGATTTAGACTTATTTTGAAATGGGAAATGAAAAATATTCAGTAACTGATCAAAATTCAAGAAACAGGTGAAGGGTATTCTGGTGCACTAAAATAACCCATGGCTTTGATATCGACGGCCTTTACGGCTTTTTCAATAAAAGCAAGTTAGCTTTTGCCATCGTTAAAAAATTGTTGCCATCCATCGTGGCCACATTTCTTGATTTTACAATGCCACTAGCCCTTGGATCTACATCTTCTATATTTTAATGATCCAAACCACTTAAAAGCAGGTTTCCACCCTGATTTTGTCTATTGTGAAAGATTATTTTGCATTGAAATGGCCAATGCATTCGAGCAATGAATCCATCGTGGAACAAGAAACTCTACTTTTCTTAGGGTTCATATTAGCGGGGTCAAATCACATATTCGGTGGAGAGCTCTGATAAAAATACTAGGAAGGAGTGAATTTAATAAGTAAATCACGAGTTGTCGGACGCTGGGAAGAATGGCATATCATCATATCTGTCCAATCCATCTGTGGACATGTGACTTAGTGTGAGTAACTGTGATGTGGTCTGGTTCTATGCCGGTAATCATTTAGAGTGCTTTTTTGTTAAAATCTGAGCTGTTAAAATGATCTTCATCTCTTTTACATAACTAATTCAAGATTTGGTGAAAAATTTACACGTGAGAGACTTTAGAAATGTTGTGCTTGACCCGCAAGTGGCTGACACACTTTTGAAAAATGTACAGCTTGACCAAGATAGGCTAGGCCTGGGGGGATTTGTTTTCCATCAGGCAGTGACAATTGACAAACACACAATCCAGTCATCCACTAACAAAAAGATGGGTGCTCTTTGGTGTCTCAGGGTATAAAAGTCGGGTTCATATAATTTACTCTAAAAATCCAAATCGTTCATTTCTTTCAGTTCTAAATTTAATGTAGTCGTTGAAAAAATCAAGGATATTAAGTGGCCATAAAAGCAAAAGAAAAAAAAAAGAAGTGCTAAAATATTCGTTTTCAAATACAGTGGAAAATTACTATTTCATTGTAATTTTTGAAATATCAATGTGTATGTGTATTTTTACACCTACTTAATTTTTGGATACGATTAAAAATATAGATTATATCATGTTTAAAATAAAATTTACATGCACTAATTATATATATATGGATTAGTTTGGCTTAGATAGAAAATCAATGGCTATTTCTTTTATTTATAATTACAAATATATCTTTTTTAAAAAAAATATTAGTAAATATACCAACAAATTTATTTAAAAAATTAAAAATATACCAATTAATCTGTTTGTAACCAAAATGATGGTCCAAAAGAGATATTAATTTTATTTCATGATTTCTAAAGTACCCATCATGATGATCGTTAACAGAAGTTGTATCATTGTAATTTTTAATATATATATATATATATATTCTGAGAATCCAATAATATTAAGTAGAGTGACTACATGTTGTTTTCTATGCCAAAAGGCATTAGGAAGATTTGAGCATAATTTTTTAATAACCTATTGAGAGAAATCCTCTAATTTTTGTTTAAAGTTATTATTGTTAGTCCCGTTCTAGAGGTAGCTCAAGAGATGAAGGTGAATTGAGTTTATAAAACTTTTAGCCAAATAAGTGCTGAAAAAGAATGGAACAGTTCACCTAGTATAATGTACAAGTATTTTTATAGTGGTTCGACCTAAATATAGTACCTACTTCACTCTCTGAGTCAACCTCTCTTACTACACTCATGTTCCACTAATTACTTATTGGTTTTACAAGCTCACTAATGAACTTCTACAACTGTTGATTTTCAAAACTCACAAATAAACTTTACAACCATTGGTTTCCAAACTCACTAACAAACTTATACACATAGTAAGCCCCTTACTTTCTAACCCAAATAACAAACAAAAATGTACAATAGAATGCCTCTTACTAAGGCAGAGATGTACAAGAATTCAAACCAATAATAATAAATGATTTTACAGTAAAGCTCAACTGAAACTCCAAAGAGTTATTGTAGATAGTAAGCTTTGAATGCAGAATGACATTTTGCTTAAAGGAGTTGAATGCTTATTGGAAGAATACCTTTTTGGAGAGTAAATACTCTGTAAGTTCTTTCATAAGATTTCTCTATGTATTCTTTTACTCTTGGAATGACTTCTCTTTACTTCTTTTAAACTTGGATTTAAAATTTGCACATTGGAGAAGACTGCTTTTATTAAATGCGAGTTAATCATTAAGAATTTTTGATTGTTGTGATGTTTTCGCGGCTTCGCATTGTCTGGAATGAGCATGTCTAGAAGGAAGAGAGCGCTTCATCTAACACTTCCCTTGTTAGAGTCAGTCATAATTTTGGATTGTATGAAATAATAATTTCGGACAATGTCAAGGAGACTTAACTTGTAAGCTTTGCATCTGAGATGAACTAGCTTCATCCATAATGGTTCATCTGAGATAAGTTATTCCAGCTATATGAAATAACTTCGGATAGAGTTAAGTTACTCAACTTTGGCTTTGTCTGGAATAATAATTTCAGACTGAGTCTAGTTTGACCAAAACAACATTTGAGATTCTAATGTCTTGTATTTATACTTCTACTTTATCCAAACTTGGTTTTTTGTCTGAACATATCCTCACAGTGTCCAATCTTAGTTCCACAATGTTCGAACCGTTGCTTACGTCTGGAACTTAGCTTCACATCACCGAACTTAGTTTCTTTCCTTTTGAAGTATGTTTTGAAGCCATGACTTTGTTTGAACTTAGGCATTTATCTTATTTGCTTCAATAGCATTTGAGAATGCATTCAAAGTGACTTGAAGCACACGAATGATGCTAGGCATGTCCTTAACCATGGATTTTTGCCTTAGATGCTTGGATTATGTGTCTTTAAGCATTTATGTTTTCTTCTTGATATAAGGTAGATCTTGTCTATGATTTTATCTGGTATACATTACCACTTAATTCAAGTTATTTTTCTGAATATATTATCTATTACTGCATACTTTGGAAAATGATATTTAGTAGCTTAACCATTCACTCATATACTTTTGCTTGCCATCAAAACTTAGCTAGTTAATTATATTATCATCAAAATTAAACTAAGTAGGTTTGCTTTAACATTCTCCTCTTTTTTTGATGATGACAAAATATTTGAGTGAATTACCTTTCAAAAAGATAAGACATGTAGCATAAGCCTACATAGGAACTAAACATAAATATTTAATTCACAACAAAATATACATAGCTTTAATAGCCTGGCTACTACAGTGTACTGCTGTGTGCTTTGCTAGACACCTCAGGCACTAGCAGGCTACTTGGAACCGATGCACGGATTTGTCCCTTCCACCCACATGGACTCTAGGCATGTCTCGTCCATGCATCTCCAAAACCCTGGACACTTTCACAACTGAGATCAGGACACTTAACCCAAGACTCCCCCCTCAATCAAGCGATGTGGGATCTCACAATCCACCCAACCAAGGGGCTCTAAAGTCCTTGCTAGACACACTCCCGTTACCACCATATTGGGAGTCTACTCTGATACTAATTGTAATAACCTCGCTACTACAGTTAATATTGCCTGCATTGCTAGACACCTGAGGCCCCCTCAAGCTACCTAGAACTGGCACATGGATTTGTCCCTTCCACCCACACGAGCTCCATGAGCGTCTCATCCATGCATCTCCAAAACATGGAACACTTTCACAACCAAGATCGGGACACTTAAACCTGGACTCTCCCCCTCACCTGGGTGATGGGAGATCTCACAATAGCTTCTCTTGACTAATTGCATTTCAAAATGACTCCCCCTAAAAAAATGCACTGGATTTCTCCTTACAATTCCCTATATTTCTCACCCTTTTTGCCATAATAAAAAAGGCACAAGGGAAGAAAAGTAAGACATACACATGTCATTGTATTTCGGTACAAGCAAAATTACATAAAATTGTGAGAAGTGCAGTAGGGATGAGATGGATGAAAGGTATGGGTGGAGAAGAAAATGATTTGAGGTGAAGCCCAATTATGATCCTTCGAAGAAGTCTGAAAGCATGCAGAGGCATGTGTCCAATACTTTTGGGAAGGTCACATTGGACGGGTGGAAATTTTGGATGGGGAAAGTGGATGAGAAGGTGAGGGGAAAAAGAAGGATATAGTTGCTGCTATACTCTCTTCTTTTCTTCTATTCACAGACTCTGTTTCTGTTGTCTCTGCTTTCGAACTTACATTTCACTAACTTCATTTCTCCTTTCCTTCTTTTTCTTCCCATGGTAGCGAATGAGTTAGGGTTGGATTAAAATAGTCATGGTTTGCGAAGAACTTTCTTGAAAGAGATTTTGAGGAGAAATGAATGAATGTTTGCTGAAAATAGGAGAATAATATACTTTCTAAGGAAGGCATATTTGATTTTAACAAGAAAACGAGGTGGTGCCTTGGAAATGATTTTCAGACATGAAGAAAGAAGGAGGGGGGGGGGGGGGGGGGGGGTGA